>JANSTS010007156.1:0-14583 GCA_026546915.1 Sylvicola fuscatus
GCGACAGGTAGCTGGAGTTGGCGAACGCCTTGGCGCACTGCGAACACTTGTACGGCTTCGTCTCGCGCATATGAATCTGTGTAAGCAAGTGAAGGTCAGGGTTTCGTTGAGAACAACGTCTGCAAACTAAAAGTGAAATGATGGCGAACGAACAAACTTATTGATTGAAGCTGGGCTTTTGTGCTACTACTTAAGTATTTAGTGGCTTCGAAGAATGGCCAATTTAATTTGTAAATTCCTTCATTATCATTCATATGTTTCACCCTTTCTGTGGAAATGCCATTAAAATGCAATGAATTGGAAACCCCTTCCATTTCCACCTCGTCTCCTGCCTAATTAGCGCACAGACCGCACAGGAACAAGCACCAGATGACTACAACAGTCTACCGAATCTGTCTAAATATAGCTAATGATGTGCCAAGACGTGAAACAATCAAAAATCGATTTGTAATGCAAAGCAACTGTGGAGGCAGGAGGGGGAAGTGGGGCCAGCCACAAAAAGGTGGATCTCAACGAACAAGTATGACCTCAACGGCAGCACTAGCTGGCGCCTAGTTATTCAATGACTGGGCCAGAATATAAATAGAAATTAGGAGGTTCGTCATAATTGCCTTATAATTTAGTTGATGGGTTTTCCCAGAGTTTCGACTGATTGTCATATCTTAACGTGCCCATTTGTCCGGTGAGACATCCAATAAGGTTTGTTCAAGTCGCTGCTAATCATTTTACTTTCAATTCAAATAGCTGCAAGTTTGTTAAGAAAGATATTTACTTTTTTCTGCGACCTGGCCGAAGTGTTTTTCCTGCCTTTTCCATGTCTGCAAACTGTATTTCCCTGCAATTAATTAAACAATTAATTATTGATTGATTGAAAATGATTTGTTGTCAAAAAGGGTGTTTAATCTACTAAATATTCTTGTAAATATTGGACAATTAGGAATGTTAAGGACAAAGTTTCATTTTCCATGTCCACCCAATGTAGTTTTGTGTGGTCGCTCGGTGGACGAGGGTGCAAAACGATGGACGCCGCCAAAAAAGAAATCTAATTTAAAAACTTGTTCATCACTCCCGCATCCACGAAGCGTCCTACAGAAAGATAACAAAGCCGAATTCTATAAAAATAACCCCAAAAAAACATAAAAGACAGCCCAGCCAGCCGTATTATGTTGAACATAAAAACAATTAAGCTTTCATGCTTTTTATGTAAATTTATAGCGAGCAAGTGGGGGTGTGATGATTATGAGGAGGCGGCAACGTCGTAGGAGCAGTGCGACGTTGTACTACAAGAATTATCAAATGTCGAAGGGTGAACTTGGCGTGGGGCACGGACCGACCGGGGGGAGGTCATGATGTGATCCATAGGATTTGCTGTTTGCTGAAAATGTGGGTGGGAGGTGGGTGGACTGTGCGTTTTATTATTCCGGCACTTCAAATTTTCATTTAACTTCATTGAGAATATTAAGCTCAGGGCCATCGATGTTTTGTTCAGGGATATTCTTTTTTTTATGTTTACAAGTGAACTCAAAGTAACAAGGAACGTGGAAGGAAGGGCCGGTGCTATTGGCAAAAACTCCAAGTTGTGTCTATAAGGATTCAAGAAGAGAGAACCCAATTTTTTCTGACAATAATTCTTTTGTTCAGCCAATCTTCGACAATATTGTTCAAGAGGTACGAAGGCGAGAAAAGACAAAACCTTTATGACGCAAGACTCATGTCCTTTTAACATGTTTCACAATATCACAAGATTTCTGAGAAAAATCTTCATAACCAGAGAAATAAATTTAGAACAAATTCGCGCCAAACTCGTCCTTAAAGAACCTTAATGAGATTAAAGTTATTGACCAAAAGCCATAAATGTCATTTTGTAAGTTTCTTAAAAACAGTTGTTTGTTTTATCCATTACCTCCATTTTCGTTAAGCTTCCTTTGGTAACAAAAAAAAAGTCCTTATATAATCATAGCACTCATTCTTTGGGCTGTCGTGGCTATACTTGATCAATTTTCACACAATTTCCTTAGAATGGCGACAAAAAAACAAAATCTATACCTTAAACTCCTTAGCACTAAGGTCCTCATCGAACCCAACATTTACTTGCGGCATTTGAACCAGAACAATCTGATCATGCGGATGCAATTGATGTTGTCCGCTGGTCAGTGGAGATCGCACCACTGTCGTCCCACTGAACAACTTCTCATCGCCATTATTCTCGTGACTATTGCTATTTTGATTGATGCTGCTGTCGTCATTATTGTTGCCACCGTCGCCACCCGGACTTTGGGTATTAGCCGCTTTCGTCTTGTCCCGCAGCCGATGGCATCCACCGTCATCGGTAGCAGCGAGCGTCAGCAAAATGCTACCGCTGTTGAATTTCTGTTCAGCGAACTCTTCAGCCGCGTCCTCGCGATTGTTGTCTGGATGTGGCAGGTTGGTGAGAGCGCTGATGTCCACACCAGTCACGTTAATGGTAATGCCGGCGGCGCCCAGGACGGTCGGATGATGATATGTCTGGTGTTTGTATTCGTAGTGGTTCAGTGGTATTGGGGCGCGCGGATCTAGGCAGCCGCCAGTTGCCACAGAAGTGGTGGCGGCGGCAGTGGCGCCCAACAAGAAGCCACGCTCGTTTAGAGAACGCAGCTGGTCTATCGACCTATGGACGTGAATATAATCGGAGGCTGGGATCTCGCCAATCAGCGGCGAATTGTGATAGTCTAGGCCGCCGCCGTGAGGTCGGTATTCCAGGAGTCGGCTTTCCATCATGTTAACTAACTTATTTCCTCTTTTTCCTACCACATTTTCGAGCGTCCTTAATTTTATATTCAATTTTTCTTAAACATTTCTATCTTTGATATCCTTTTAAAACATTTTAAGAGCATCACTGCACAAGAATTTCGTTCACCTTAAAGACGACAATCTGTTTCACACACAAAGACAGGAGGTGCAATAAGGACCAATAACGCGCGCGGAAGAACGACATGCAACAGCTCCTTCGACCATCCGAAATATCAACAAGATGTTGTGCCAAAGTGTTTGTACCACTTGAACAGTCAGTCGTACAGCAAGCAAAGAAACCAAAACAATAACAAAACAGCGATGTGCACTGAGAAATTTATAGCCGCGCACGCTACCGCGAAACAGCTCCAACGCATCGGAATGTTAAACAGCGACTGAAAAAAACTTAGAAAAAAATATATCTAGAAAACAATATTCCTGACTCCGGAGTGTCCGAAAAAAAGAATCGGCGGGCAAAAGAAGCGTATATGGCGAAAAAAGCGGTGGAACAAAACGAGCAGCAGCAACAACAACAACAACAACAACATGTGCAAAAAAGATGCCAAACGCGGAAAGAAGAACTGAAAATGCTGAAAATGACGACGAGACGAGACGGGCGAAAGTGCGGCGGCGACGGCAGCAGCCAGCATCCCGAGAGCTTCGCCACAGCAGCGGGCAAGGTGCGCTGATATTCCGCCGTTGAGCCCGTACCACCATCGCCGCCGCCGCCGCCGCCGCCGCCGCCACTTTCCGTGTTTCCGTGTGTCGTCTGTCTCTATATGGTTCGCCGTTTTTGGGCATTCATTCAGCACTACATAGATCCATCGCGGCCTCAGCCACCACCGAGACCCCACCCACAGCCCACAACCACCTCCCGCCACCGCCGCCGCCGCCACATTTGCGCGCTTATTTAATTTCTCCCCGTTCGAGTTTCTATTCTATCCTGCGAATTTTTGTTGTCTTCCTTTTTTCGGCTTTCATTTTTTCTGCCTTGTTTTGGTCCTTTTTTTTTCGCGGATGTGGGAGGGGTAGGGGTTGAGATTGTTGTTGTTGCTTTTGTGTGAGCCGTATTTGTTGTTGTTAGGCGGCGTGTAAGCGCGCGGACTATTCGCCTGCAGACTGTGGCGGCGGCATAGGGGGTGGTGGCCTTTTGTCGCCCATCGTCGTCGCTGCTGCATGTTGGTGGGGTGGCGGCGTGGCGGCGTGGAGTATTATCGCGGCGCTTTCGCCGTACACACGATAACGATGACGATGAAATAGCCGAGTATGAAGAATGCGAATGAATGCGAAAATAAAGAACGGGTCAAACGGGTGATGATAAAGGATACACCAAAAAAAAAAGGAGTCGCGCTCGTCCTTTTTTCTACGTGCGACCGTTGAAGTGCGCGCAAGAGCTGACATGCACACACACAATTCGCGTGTTCTCTGTCCAGCATACACGATTACATGGCCGCATAACAACAAGGAAGACGCGCGAAATGCAGAGGATTGAAAATCGCGAAAAGGACGAACGTAAAACGCACCGCCAGTGGTGGGCAGTGAACAGGACAATGAAAACTAGAAGATTTAAGTTGATTGAGTGCGGCTTTCTGTCTGTATGCGACATTTACACAGTTTTTTTTTTGGGTGTCCTGGCAGATTATCGAGGCGGGAGCTATTGCAGGAAGTGGCGAAATGCAGTCGAAAGGATTACTCGCTGCGTTTGTGTCTGCGCCACGTTTCGTGGTGCGGTTTAAATCAAATACTCAAATAGACCATACAAAATCCCGAATTTTATGTTGCTGCATGAAAGGGATGACAACTATTAGAGATTTCCGAAGAAATTCCTAGTCTGTTTAAATTCGGGTTAATGGACTGCCCAAACTGGCTAGAGTTTAAGTCCCCAATCCAATGGATTCATTCATTACCCAACAACCAGTCGTGACAGTAGCGACAGAAGCGCATTAATGTCTTCTCTAAGACACGAAACAACATTTAATAGCCATTTTCTTATTTCTCTTTTCTTAATTACACCACATGTGGATACATTTGGGTTAATGTCTTGCCTGGGGGGCGAACGCAACACATCAAATTTACCATTTCCGGTCGATTTTACTAATCAAAAATCATTCACCGACGAAATACATGAATTAGCTGGCATCTACTCGCCATCTCCAAGCAGCCTCTTCCCTCTTTTGTCTCCAGACAATGCTAATGTGCTCTTGTCCAGCTTGTCTGCGCGCAATTCTACAGCAGCGTCTTGCCTATGACTCAATTAAAATCCATCTTCATTCATGTACATTTGGGAGGAGGAGAAGATGAAGACGATGAGGTGATCAGAATCGACATTAGAACTAATCAGAATGTGGGCAATCACGCGAGTAGTAATCGAAAAATAATTATCACTGTTAGAGGGTCATCTTAAGGAACTGAAGTGGTGTCGACGGTTCATATCAGCGGAACGCTTCAGATAAAGGAGGTTTGGGTGGCTCCGCGAATGTTGGTGCATGTGGTCATGCATACACAAATAGTGGGGATGGGGGGGGGGGGTCATTACACAACGTTTCCCACGCTACTTGGGAATGCTACTCTAGAATACATTTTTATTCATTTATGGATTTATATTCAACGAGCTATCGCACAATGTTGAAGATGTTCGCGGGAATAACCGCCGCTTTCGGGGAAACAGCGACGTAAAATGTGCGCGCAACAAGTGCGACCAATTTCCGCGTTGAACTTCATATTTTAATTGTATTCCAATCTTAAGAAGATTATTGATAAGTCTGTCTCACCTGTGGGCACATTTTGCACTGGTACTTCCGTCCGGTGGCTGTGCCGTTGGTCATGCCGGCGCCAATTTTGGTTGCATTTATCGGCTGCGGCACGACGAGGAGGGCGGCCGGTGTGCCGGGATGCGCGTGATTGCCACCTGGCGAGCTGCTGTTGGACGAGCCAGACCGCAAGGCACCAGCGGCACCATACAGCGTCATCTGGCCCGATTGATTGTGATGATCAGGACGTCCGTCGTCCAGTAGATGACCTGAAACGTGTCAATAGAACAGAAATTAGTATCAGCAAAGGCACGCAGTGATCTCATTCATGTAGATAAACCCAAAGTGAACCCATTAGCGACCTTTCTCAGGCTTGGAAGCGCCGATTGCGCCGTAAAATTGTGCGATTACCACAAGCCACTGGCCGCTTCGACCAAATCGTGACTGGCGATCATTTCGGCGTGCGAATGTGTACGTCAGAGTGTCGCATTTGCATATATCAAGAAGAAACACACGCAACGCTTGCTCGTGTGTTCGTATGCAACTGCGACGTTGGAAGTTGGATCTTGGAACGAGCAGCTCATTGCCGCTGTAGAGTGATCGCTATTTGCTTGCCTTCCCAGTCTGACTTGAAGCTTTGAATTGCGGAGATGTGACGTTGTTGACTGTAGCGAGCTTTTGTATTTTTGTTTTGGCAACGCACCGATCTCAGTAAAGTTAGGAAGTAAATTCGAGTGGTGTCCCATTGACACCAGAAACATAGAATGCAGTTGTTATGCATTTTGGCTGCACTTGTGACTGTGGCTTGGAGCGCCGATGTTTTTGACGGTGAGTACATTGGCGGAGACGTGCTGGTATGTGTGGCTGTGGTCATCGTGGTTCATGGTTGAATGAAAACGAACACGATGTCATTGGTATTGGGAGGAAGAACCATGTTAATATGTATTTCGCTGTTGTCATTGAAGAAAGTGCTCGTACACATGACAGCGAAAATCGTGTTTGACTCAACGGCAATTCCGGTTTCTTGGCGTGTGTACAGACACTTGAGACGTGCTGGTAATTAGTCTCGACTCGATCCACCATTAATTGTAAAGTTAACTGAATTTTTGCATAACTGGATTTGTGGAAAGTAATAACATAACTGGACAAAGGGTATTCCCGGCCAGATTGTCTCAGTTGTATCAAAAGACTGTTTAATTGAAATTGTTTCGCAGAATCGTTCGTTTTTCCCGACACAAAGAGCTTCCAAGTGGAAAAAGTGGTGAAATGCGGTAAGCGTCAATGGCAGTGCGGCAATGGCGAGTGCATCGAGAACCACCAGCAATGCGACGGCACGCCCGACTGTTCCGACAAAACGGACGAGACTCCGCTGGCCTGCCTCTACTTTGTGTAAGTGTGCCACAGTGAATTCATAACAGAACAAAAATGGGTAACAGTTGGTGTCTGTAGATGTCCAGCGTTTTCCTATCGCTGCACGTACGGCGCTTGCGTGCCGGGCGACTTTGAATGCAACGGCGTCAGGGATTGCGTCGACGGATCCGACGAACACTCAATCAACTGTCCCAATGTCGTTCAAAATCCCATCAGGGGCAAATGCCGGTAAATCGCCGATCGCCGATCGCCGCTTTTCTAAACAAATTGCACAGCTCCTAACAATGTGATTTTCAGAGCTGGCCAGGCAATGTGCAAGTCAGGCATGTGCATCAATCAAGATCAGATCTGTGATGGAGAGATGCACTGCAACGATGGTTCTGATGAGACGGTTGACAAGTGCACGTCAGTGATATGTCCGTCGTTTTCGAAAAAATGTATAAAAACTCAACCGTAAATGATTAATTAACTAAAAGAATGCTTTTTAAATAACTATTGATAATTGTTTTGGGAGCTGCAGGCGCTTACGGTGCATGCATCTACGGAGACGGTTGGTGCAATCGCATCCAAGACTGCGCCGACAATTCAGACGAAAACCCGTTGGCCTGCAACTATACAGTTGCACCGGTGACACCGGTGACACCGGTGACTCCGGACAGTGGCGCATGCGTTCTGAAAGTCATACCAACGAAGGGAATCGTTTTACGTGGCGGTGATAACAAGACCTTGTTTATGGGTGAGTATGTTGAGGAAGGCGTCCAAGTTCTGTTTGGCTGTCAAAATGGCTACCACTTGTTCGGCAAGAGTGAAATTTACTGCAGTGAAACTGGCTGGGACCAAAATTTCCCATCGTGTCGCAGTAGGTCTTTGGCTGATTTCTTATGCCGCGGAAGCGATAGTAAATGCGTCTCATTCCAGAACATTGCAATACGTTTGTCTTGCATAATCCGACCATAACAGTCGTCTGCAAGAACCGCAATCGTGTGTCAATCTCGTGCAGTGCTGGCCTCATGGAGGGGACGACGGCGGCCATTTCATGCGCCATCGGCTATGCAATGCCCAAGCGTGCCGTCGCCGAGGTGATAACGTGCGACAGCGACGGTGAATGGAGCCATCATCCGTTTAGGTGTGAACCAGAATGTGGTACCATCGGCAATGATGGCAACATTCCCTATGTGGTTGGCGGTGAACGTCGCAACATCACCAAAATACCGTGGCACATTGGTCTCTACAAACGTAAACAAGACCACTTCGACTACCAATGTGGCGGCACAATTCTCAACGCGAAACTTATCATCACAGGTGAGTCGATCTTGACCCGCCACAAATCTAATTGTAATTTGTCTGGATTTTCTTCGAATAGCGGCGCATTGTTTCAATATTAGGACGGACCTGGATGTCATTGACACGAAATTGTATTCGGTTGTGGCTGGCAAATACTTCAGCAACTACACACATTCCGAGCCTCTTGTCCCACAATTTATGTCCGTGTCGAAAGTGATCATCGGTCAAAAGTAACTTAAGTACGCAGGACATGCGTCAATACAGGCCTAATATGTTTGTTTTTATATTTGTTTAGCTACAATGATGCTGAAGGATTCTATTCAGCTGACTTGGCCCTGGTTGAATTATCCGACTACATACGTTTCCGATCTCACATAAAGCCAATCTGCTGGGAGATCACGTCGGCTATCGACATCCACGTAGAGTCACACAGTATGGGCGAGGTGGCTGGATGGGGTGCCGAGGAGGCGGGCGGTGCGACAGCGCCGGAACTTAAAGTGGCCACATTGTCAACGCTGAGCACCCACGACTGTCGCAATGCGGTCGACGTCGCCTTCAAGCCATTCGTCACGGGCGACAAGTTTTGTGCGGGCAGCAACTTTTCGGCGAACGTGTGCAACGGCGACAGCGGCGGCGGGCTCGTCTTCAAGAAAACTGAGGATGGCGTCGAACGGCACTACATCCGTGGCATCGTCAGCAATGGCCCATCCAAATCGGGCGGCTGCAACCGCAATCACTACACCGCATTTACAACTATTCACTACTATCAAAGCTATGTTAACTACTGGTTCAATCTTACAAGTCCAATAAATAGCTAATGCAAAATACCGAATTCTTTGTCTTGAGACGTATAGAGTATAGAGTATAGAGGAGACGGTGCCAGTGTCCAAAGGAAAGCTGTACCATCGACAACAATGGCAGCTCATCGTGTTACTTTCGTTGGCTACACGAAATCCGGCCAGTGATCTTAACGAGCTTCTGTAAACTACATTACCTTCTGCAATGTCTTATCACCGCCATGATAAAATCAATGAAATATGTTCGCCCGCATCGATAGCATAGGATGTTGTGTTCGTTTGTAAACAACATAAGAAGCATGTTGTTGTTAACTCGCGACTAAACTTCGCTGAAAATGTGCAGTCGTATGGGCGCGCTGTGAGTGCACGTCGCCGCCGCATCACATCGCGCCGCCTTTATTATGCGGCGCATCGCGAAACATGATGAGAACCGATCCACCGAACAACAACATGCACCATGCACGTCCGTTTCGGCCTAAATGCACTGGTAGTGAGCGATATACACAAGAGCGCCTCCAATAATCGTGTTGCAGTTGCATACGGCCAATTATGTAATGTGGACCCGTCGCGTCGCACCGCGCCGCCGCGTCGCGCCGCGCTCATACAACAGTTTGGTTCGCGAAATACGAGTGCCGCCATAGCGTCGTCATACGCGCGCGGCGAGCGTCTTATGTCCGCTGTAGTGCAACAGCCACTTTGAATGTTTAACATTATAATGTTGTAGGTACACGAGAGTAAGATGCAGCCGCACAATGGCCCAACATATTTCAAGACAATTGACAAGCGATGCGCGCTTACATCGGAATTAATTATCAACTCCAAGGGGTGACACAAACATTAAACATGCGCCCCAGCAGCCAGCAACATGTAATTATGCTTTCGCTGCAATTTGCGCCGTGAATCTCGAAACGCCGCGCCGCGCCGTTTATGCTGTTAATTGTTATGCAGATGTGCTGACCGAAAATTGCGCCATGTCAATTTATTAGCCATGAAATATTGATTGAGTTGAGAATCATTACACGCTGATTACGCAATAAAAATCATGTTTTTTTATGTAATTATATGCAAATGACGAGCTGATTGAGATGTCGGTTTGTCGTGTGGGTCACGCTTACAAGTAATTCTATGAAATTGTGATCGTACTACTCACTTTTCTGTAGATTGCTGTGGTGGTCATTCATCTTGGCCTAAAACATAGAAAACAGAAAAAAGCCATTAGAATCAAAGGATCAGTTCGGCGTCAAGGAAATTAATTAATTGGTTGGAAAAGTGACAAAAACTAAAAGTATTAAGTGAATATTGTGAGGGTACCTCATTTCCTTGTTTCATCGCGATGTGATTACGTGGCGCTGGCCACCCACCAAAGTCGATCTCTTTTGTGTGCTGGCTGCATTGCTATCAATACAAATACACAAGAGACACATTTAGAAATCAGTTACAAAAGGACGAATTATGTTGGTGGCAAATAAGAACAAAAAAAAAAAAAAGATTTGGACGGTGCAAACGATTGAAGACGCCAACAGCATAAGGCACATTCATTATCAACATAGAAAGCATTATTGAATCAGCTCAATGTTGGCTAACCATCAATTACATAGTTGGTCGATTTCCCCATCTGAATATGCAAGAACAATGCACATTGCAATGCTTCCCCCACCCCCCCAAAAAAAAAACAAATTTCAAACTCACATCCCTTCAACTAGTATTGATTTTTCAATCGGTTTCCTTCTATGCTGTGTCGTCTCTGTCTGTTTCATGCAGACGCTTCTCTACTGAACCCATTTGCCATCCTGATCCTTATATGCATTCCCGAAACAACTATAAACTCAACCCACCCACCCTTGCACCCCTAGTTCATGGCCATTGTTTTGTTTTCTCGCTGTGATGAGTTTTATTTTCCCGTTGTTTTCCACCAACCAACACTCCATCCTGAACTAACGAGTATTCACTTCGACATTCTGTACACTCTCTGGCTTCTAACCCATTGGCCCACGATTACTGATGACTGAATGAGTGAGTGCGACTCACTTTCTTCGTCCTCTTTTTTGTTTTTGTTTTTTTGTTGCGACGCAATAATCCTGCAAGGATATATCGACGGTGCATCCATAGCAGCAAGCACCTCACACCCACCCCCTCTACACACATCCCCAAATGCAATCGTCCCAGCTATCTGGATGGTGCGCATTTTGCAAGGTGCATAGCGCTGCGATGCATATGTAAAAAGTGCAATTGGTTTTTTGCTGGTGCAAGCGCTCACGCGGAAGAATAGTTCGGAAAACGGGGGAATAACTAATAATGATGAATAGAAATACGCGTGTGTGAGATGTGAGCTTGCATGAGAAAAAACGGGAGAAATTCCCCTGTGTTCTCTGTCTTTCATTCAACTGCAAAAAAAAAAACGCAATAAAATGCAGTTCCGAGACGAGTACCGAATGTGGGATGAGTGAGATTTTGAAGCGACGACATTTCGACCGAACGTCCGTTAATTAAAGGGGTGGTTTAGGTCCTTTATAAATAACTGACCCTCGACTAATAACTGCACTCACCTCAACACCGCCATTCCACATGTAGTGCATGCCCACAGTGGGGTCGTGATGTGAGTTAGACGTCATATGCTCCGCCATGACGGCGCTCATCCAGTGAACTAATCCCTGCGTGGGATTTTGGCTCTGGCTACTTCCCACCGGCATTGTGTTGTTCAGTCCGTTGCTGTTGCTGACACCGATGACGCCGGCAGCTGCAGCCGCCGCCGCCGCCGCCGCTGCAGCAGCTGTGGCTCCACTGCCGCCACCTGCACCGGCCACCGCAGCTCCAGCACCGCCACCAACGGGCGCAGCAACACCTGATGGCGAACAAGCAGTAGTTGTAATGGATGGACAATCAAGACAAGGCTCGAAGCAAGTCGAAGACACTTGATTATTACAGGTGGTGTGGCTTAGGAGTTTATTGTTAGTGGGATTTCTAGTATTTAGGTTAATAGAAGTTAGGTGGTTATCAAGGTGGTTACTATTGTTATTGTTGTTGGTGGTGTTCAGACTGTTGGATGATGGGTGACTGGCTGAGTCTCCGCTCCATGCAAAGGCAGCCACTGGGCCGGTTTTCTGTAACACATAATTATTAAACAGCGATTAGGGGATGTTGTTAATTAAATCGGTTCATAAATGTAAAAATGTTTAAAACTACAGTTATTAAGACGTCTCCTGGACCGGAATAAGATTTTCATGGAACAAGAAATTGATTCCTTGTACAAAAACAAAAAAAAAAGTGGGGACAGATGAAGACAGATGTCGACTAATGCGCCTTCACTACCTTGTCATCATCATCTGCCTCATCATTGCTGGCCGGCGACTCGACATCCGTACAAGAGAAGAGCAGATTGCGTGGAAAGGGTGGTGGTGGTGGGGTGGCGTCAATTGTAATCTCCTGCTTGGGCAGGACAGCATTTGCGAACAAACTTTTGTACAAATGCGTGGGAAATAGGAAAGGCGATGTGGCGGCCGCAGCAGCCGCCGCTACCGCTCGCGCCGCCACCACCTTGCCGGTGGTCGTGGTGCCGCCGCCCTCCGACTCACTGGGATGCAGACTTTTGTGGTGCGACTGATGGAAGGTGTGAAAGGCAGCCGTGAACGCCGTGTGCTGTGTACACGAAGGAATCGACAGGCCGCCCATGGCGTTCAATTTGTAATTACTCTGGTGCGGCTGATGGTGATGAGGTAGATGGTCCAGATGGTGGTGGTGGTGGTGGTGGTGATGTTGGTGGTGGTGGGGTCGATGTTGGTGAGGCACGTGTTGATAGTACTGATGCTGGTGTAGCTTGGACGTGTGCAGGCTGGAGCGTGCGTGTCCAATCGGGTCGTACGACGACGATGTTGACGACTCGCTGCTGTCAATCTCCACATATGAGTTCTTGCTGGTGCTGTCTGCGCTGTTGTTGTCCTCACATATATCCACGTCCGGCTGCACCACTGATGACATTCGAGATTGCATCGGACTGTGGCCGAGCGCCATTCAGTTGGCCGACAATTGTGGCTCAATGGGAACTACCCTCAAGGGCCATTCGACAAATTATCAGGCGCGAATGCATCAAGTGTCGCCTGAGAACTGCGTGCAAAACTTGTTGCAATTAAAATGCATGGCTGGTGTCTATATGGCATGAGTGCAAGATGCAGTGCAAGTGAAAGTGAAATTGTCGTCTAAATGCATGGCAGCACGTGGTTCAGTCAGCCAGAAAACGCAAATTAAGCAAATTAGGGTGCAAAACTTATCCGAAAAGTTTTGCCGTCGTTATACAGCTGCAGACGTCTTTTTGCTGCGCTTTTCTTATCACTTGCAGCGTAAAGGACGACTCTCTTAATGTCTCTCTCTCTCTCTCTCACGAGTTTACAGGCTCTCAGACGACCACAAAATTACCCGATCAACAATGGAAGACGGACGCGGATGTGAAAGCGAGAGGTGGCCGCTCATCGACGACATTCACTTATTGTCCGCCAAGGGATGCTCGCCGACTTTAAGGGAAGGTGGGGGTGGGGGGCAGTACCATACACACAGCGCAGCTAAACAGGACACACTCGGCACTTAATTCGATATTGTTGTTGGGAGACGACTGGCTTCTTAAAGTTTTATTCTACATGGCAACGTTTAAAGGGTGGCCTTGCTTTTGGGGTGGGGTTAGTCAAGCTTCAAAACTTTCCAACTATACTTTTGAACTTTTTTTTTGTTTTTATTTTTTATTTTTTTATTTTTCTGTTGTTTGTATATAAATAGGACTTTTACGATTATAATGACACGCGCCAGTTGCAGTCGCTGTGTCGCTCGTATAATAAAAATGCTAAATTCATCTCAGACTCATTAGGAACTCTGTGGTTTATGCTTCGCTCATAAGTTTTCGTTAATTATTCTCTAAAGTGATGTTTTTTTTTTGAATTTCGTTTTGTCACTAAACTGTTTGTAGATAAGGAACATTTCACGTGTTAACAATTAATTTGTTTTTCTCTTTGTGTTTTCGTTAGGAACTTTTAATTTAGTTTGGATTCAACGACTCGCACTTAATCCTTTGTTAGTAAACGCAACAGTTTACATAAAATTTCACTGAAACGCGGCTGATGGTGGCGGCCAGTCCGCAGGCAAGCCATTCTGCCCAGAAAGGACCAACAAAAACCAAACAATTTTGTACATAATTAAAATTAGGACATGTCCGCTGTGACAGTTAAAATGCAATTTCCTTCTTTTTTTTGTTTGCAATTTCTAGAATTTTAACTATTCAGTCAAAGAAAGGACAACACGAAAATAATAATTCAAGTAAATTGCTGCAGAGCAGACTCGCTGCTGGATGTTTGAACGCGCGCGAGACGTTTACGTCTTGACGCTCGCGAAACTACTTCTGGTGGCGGTTCTGGAGTCTTTTCCATTTTCAACAACAACGAGACAAGAAATGCAATGATTTTCCTCCTTTTTTTCTCCATTTGTTATTTCTCGTTTTTCTTCATCTTTTCCCATTTTTCTATGCTATAGCAGCTTTTTTTTGTTCAACCCGTCGCGCGCTTACCACTACAAAACCACCCCCAAATGCCACCACCCAAAACCTCCCCCCCCCCCCCCCCCCCCCCCCCCCC
>JANSTS010007157.1:22713-39996 GCA_026546915.1 Sylvicola fuscatus
AACATTAAATCAAAGGTTTGTAAGATTCCTGAAGATCCACAAAAATTTACTCCCTCATAAAAGTTTTAAATACTGAGGATTTGAAAAATGTGACACATGTCAAAAGACAAAAAGACATTTTGAAAAGCAAAAATAATTCTTAAATAAAATTAAATTTTTACTACATTAGTTTTTCGTGGTCCAATCTGCATTGGGATGACGACAATGTAACAACCAAAAAAAAAAATGACGGCGGTTTGAAATAAAAAGATCAATAAATGACTATTTAAAATTACAAATTGATTCATCACCTTATATGGGAAATCTGTATGACTAGAATAAAATTCCCAAGAGGGAATATTCCATTTCAAGCAGCCTCTTATTCGATTAATATAAGTTCGACACCAACACGTGACAACGTTACAAGAGTTAAGTCACTTGTTTTAACGAGCTAAACGTTTGCCACTTAAACCACGACGGCGCCTCGCACAGCAGGAGGCAACCAGTCCCAGCACAAAGCGCTTTTACCAGTGGGAATCGATAACTTATAAATATGGTGTTGATTATTTGAAAACAGGTGCTAAAATCAATTCATAATACGACATTGATGTTGCCACTGATAAATTGTCAAAAAAAAAAAAAATGCAAAATTCGGTACATTCTATGCAAATGATAAGGATCACAATTGTTTTTCCATGTACACGAACCGCTAGTAGGAAGTCGTCATGTAACAGAGGCAAAAAAAAAAAAAATGAAGTGCAGAAATACACGTTACAGAAATCAATTCACGGAACGAAACACGCCAAGCTTCTCATGGGTAAACAACCCACAAACGACACGCATCCCTCGACTCGTGTGCATACCCAGCTCTCCGGAAAGCCCTGCTAAATATTTATAAGCCTAATTTTGGTGTGCCGCAGAAAAGCCGCAGCATTTATGTACACATATTCAAATCGCAGCCATATTTTCAATAATGCATTAAATATTTAACGCCAACTCCCTGTACGTGAGAGCTGCAGCCTGGCCACAACAAGATCTCTGACTATTTGACTTTGACGTCGACAAGCATATGAGTCCATAGCACAATGAGACGGCCGAATAATTCCGATTTTCCCGCGCGTCTTGTTACTTGTTGTCGTGTGTGTGTGTGTGTGTGTGATTTTTGTTGCCTCCTCCTCCACCTTATTCCTCGCTGGTTCGGTTCAGCATTTTTCAACACACAGATCCGGTGGGTTCCACCACGTATTGTTTTAAGTATATTTTTCCTTCCTAATTTCAATTTATAAAAGAAAACGAACAGCGACTTTTCTTTGCAAAAATACGTGCGGACGAAGTTGAGAAAAAAAAAGAAGAAGAAGAAGAAGTAGAAGAAGACTGAATTATAAAGAGAAGTCCAAAAAGGAGGAAGACGTTGGGTATAAAGAAACGTTCCGTTTTTGCGGTTTTGTTTCGCTTGCGTGCATGATTTTTCTTCTCTTTTGTGACTCATCAGCTAAATCTAAAATTTCGGCTGGGTACCACCCCTTCTTTTTGTATTTATATATATGGTAAGTCCCTTTTACATTATTCGTTTTATCATGACCTATTCGCCAAAACACGCATTTCTCCATCGTTGGTGTTTCTTATTTGCGTCGACTTCTTACGTTTATTTTTTTTGTCTTATTTTACATGTAATTCTGCGGCCGCCTTGGCTGGCCAACAGGCATATATTCCATGGCGCTGGGCCAGGGCGCACAGATCGCTCATCCGCACGAATAAAACATAAGCAATATCTGCAGGGTACAACCTACAACAACCTTTTTAAATACAAATTAAAAATTTCCAAGAAAATCGTATATTAATAAATTAACAAAGTCTTCGCCACCAAGTTAAGCATGAATTTGCATACTATTTTTTGAAGTGCAACATAACTGCTGTATCATAATCCTAAGTAAATTATGTCGCATATAAAAACTAAAGTTAATAAATCAGATATCATCTTGTAATTTGTAAGAAAAGTGTCTTAAAATGACATCTATAAAATTTGTAAGGGGGCAAAGAGCCGATGAAGCTGCACAATGAGCCGCAAGGAAACTGAATACCGAAAAAAAGCAACAAAACTTGAAACAATCAAAGAATGTGGAAAACAGAACACGAAATAAAACAGCTCGAAGGGCTTTCAGTCTTTTCAACCTCTTTCCCAAAAAAAAGAAAAAAAACAGAAGAAGTAAACAACAACAAAAAACAATGCATTTCGAGCAGCAAGATGTTGTGATGTGTGTTGGCCTCAAAACATAAAGACATTGTTTTTGCTGACCAATTTCGGTGACAGATGATGCATGTCGAAGGTCCGAATGTGATCGAAACGCCTAAGTTTGCAGTCAATTGTGTAGGCAAGTCGAGCGAACTGAACTGCTGTCTTGCTTGCTTCGACTTTTCTTTACTGCATCTTTATTTAACCGCTTTTCTTTTTTGTTTGCAGTTCGACATCAGGGTGTTTGAGAAATTGTTGCTGCAGCTTTTAGTATTCTAAATAAAATGTTTAAATATTCTTTTGTGAGTGGGATTGAAAGAGAGAGCTTCGACATTTCATGGGAATTTAAGGTTGTAAGTAAAATCTGTTCTTTCTTGAGATATTAAACAAGAAAGTAGTTTTTATTAAGAAACAATTATTAATGTAATCAAATTACTGTTTGTATATAAACAGGATAAGAGATCAATGCATTGCTAATTACATTATAAGTTTTGGTGAGTCGACGAAAGATCGTCTTAAATGTGAAAAATTGATATTTAATTTGAGGTCCAAAGCGGCTCAGCCTTGTGTATCATTCACCGATTATAACGCCATGAAAACACGACTTGTAACAAGAAGACTTGGTCAATAAAGAGGCAGCAATAAAAAGGAACCGCCGATGATCTGCGCCTTTGTGGTATTAACAGTTGAGTAGTGTATATTTAAGAAGGCAGACAATAAAGACCCACAGCTCCGCAAAACAGTTGGAAGATGAAAAGGCCTAACAAATTGGACGTGGTAGCTTCCGTAGCCAATTGCTCCTGGTCTGTATGCAGCAATTAAAGCACAAAATGTCCATCCCATAAAATATATAAATATTTGAAGTCGCCATAAAATATAACAATAAAATTCATGACCTATAAAAGATGCACCCACCCCCTAAAAATGCTGCCCAATTTGAGTCTACGGAACTAGAGACTATACCACAAAATGCGATGGACAAACAAGAACAGCTTCACCCGAATCCAACATCTAATTAGCGTTTAACCCTACACCAATTTATTACCCTATGAAAGAATCAAGTAGTAAGGATCGGGACGAGTTTGTTGTGTGTCCTAGCGTCGCTCACCCTCGCGTCGTGCACGTGAAATACAATATTGCTCTATATCGCCCTAATTTAGTACAGTAAAAGGACTATTGTGAAAGAGGAAACTGCATGTTCAAATGATATGCAACATATTTTCCACATTGCAGTGGCATACCGACATCCCACCGGCTTTTGCAGATGCTAATTAAGTAGTATTTGTTGCCATGCAGAGTTTCTGTGTCCTGAGGTTAAAATGTTAATAAAATATTTAGACATAATCATGCTATTTTCGTTCAGTCACATTTTAGTAAAGTAATTTAGGTTAAGTGGTTTATCGTTTAAAAAGGAATCGTTTCTTTACACCCTCTACAGCGAGTGAGTTCTGCATAAATCTTTAATGGTTATATAATTTTTATAACCGATTTACATTAGCGAGATAATAACGGTTAATTTGCAATTATCACGCTTATTTGTCAATAATAACAGTAATCATGCCGTGACAACAAACTTGTGAAAATATATTAAAGCCTCAATTAAGGATCTTAACAAGTTTTCAAATTTTTTTAGCTTATGTAAATGACAAAAAGAGGAGATTTACGGAACTGAAAAATGTTTTTTGGTTATTAAGTAAAAATTTTGTAGAATAAATACAAAAACCGTTTAAGAGTTCATTAATTGTCCTTAAACTGATTTTTGCAAAATATTAAAAAAAAAAATAAAAAAAATTAACTAAAAATAATGCTGTAAATATTGCAACAACAGTTGAACGTCATCAAATTATGCAATGACAACATCTCTATGCACCTAACGAGCCAAAGCATTTACCTAATTTGGAATAGCGGCGCTATGTCAATCGAAATCGATTATATGCAGCTGCATATGCAGTGCAGTGAATGCATTTTTGACGTAACTATTTCCTGATGACAAAAATGCCAATTTACAAAAAGCAGCATTTCGTTTGGCATCACAAGTAACTATATAAAGAGCCACTTAACAAGATTGTTAAGTGCAACATAGCAGCAAGTGCATACAAACTGTCAGCGAACGAGTGCAGTGGAAATCTGGCAACAAGTTGCAGCGCAAGAAATCTTCAAGCTAAAAGCACGTCATGTGTGCGCGTTCGAAAGCATTTTCATTCATTTAAACACCTACCTACAATAAACTTTTTTAATTACTCTATTCGGGTGATAAACGGCGGCGTTAAGTATATGGTATGATGAATAATTGGCTATTATTGTACCGATACACCATTTTCGTTGAGTTAAGAAGATGTTTCAAAGACACAAATTGAGTAATTAATCAGCGAACCAATTCTTTTACAAACATTTTGTTTGGCTGATAAGTGAACATTTTTCGTAATTATTAAAGATTTAAATTAATTTAATCACCCCGTACAATATGATTATTACTGAGACCCACAAGAAGTAGTCAATTATATAACAAGATAATTGGTAAGACGATGATTGGTGATTTATATGGCCATTCACGACATGCTATTCAATCAATACTCTGTTATTATTAATTGAAAGTTCATTTACATGAGCTTATGTTATCTTAAATATGTTTGCTTAAGAATTACTGAAATATTTAATTGGAAGCTTTTGATTCATCATTATATATTCAGTCCTGTCTGCAGGTGAACGTGTTTTTCTTTGCAGTTTGAAATGTGTTCAAAGCCACATTTAGAAGAAGCCACAGTAACAAAAACCCAATTAAAATTTCATGAAAATTTAGACATTAGCATTTAATAATGAAACTAATTAATGGCATGGCAGTTGGTTGAATTCTTAACTCAACAATTCGGCAATAATAAGAATATTCAACAGATCAGCAATAAAATTATGCGCAAACTGAGCAGAACTAAACAAATGTAATAAAAATTACTACCGACAGACGAGTAATTTGTCTAACATCTAATTGAACAAGTTGGCAGGCCTTGTGCACCATTAATCGCAAGCAAAAACGACGACAGTCACTTCTCTCCTCCACGTTCTTAGAAGACAACTGTCGCCGCGCTTCTTCCCCAATTTCGCCCAGGCAATTTTACGAGCTGCTACGAGGTCCTACAAGCCGACTATCTATAAAGTTCTTTAAGCGATATATATAGATGGATATTGCCTCCTCATCTCTCGTTTTTTTTATTAAGGCTTTTGCTTCGTCTTTGTTGCATTGGCGCGTCTAATTTATTGACTGTGGGCGTCGGTTCATCCTAATTCAACATGAAAAGCGAAACACACAAAAGCGAACGCGCGCGTTGCCACAACTCACATAAATGGATATGTACACACATCGCCTGGGCCCAGAGAAACCCAGCCATCCAGCTATAGCTAAAGCAACAAAACCCAGCCACGCTGAACATCATGTGTCAAAGGAGTTGTTGGCTTCATTCTTATACACAGTTCTTTGATACGTTTCCAACTTGGCGTCTCTGTCGTATATTTTTATTGCATTTCTTCAAACAAATAAAACAACAAATGCGCGGCCAAAAAAAAAAAAAAAAAAAGCAGAAAAAAAAGTGGAACGGAAAAGTACATATAATTCATCTAATTGGTTTTATTTGTACGAAGCGCAGGGGTTTCTAATATGTAATTTATGAGTTGTGGCGTTGTTCGCGCCGCGCCGAACGTCACTCAAGATCTGTCGGCCGCGCATTGCAGTCACTGCACTGACTGGCAGCCGCATTCACTGAAAAGATGAGTGAGTTACGATGAAAATGCGCAGAAATTGAGCAGCTCATCTTGCTAACAAAAACTCCCATTCTTCATAATAGAAAAGCTGCTTCTCAATGAAATCTAAAGATTTCTTCCTAAATTCATCGAGTTCTTGCGTGGAAAGGGCCGATAGAAACTAACTGTAACTTCTGTTAGCATGACTAGCAGGTTATCTCGATTACTACCCCCCTCCTTTCCCCAATCCCAGCCGGCCCCAGCGCGTCTATTTAGAGTGAATATTCTCGCATTCGCTTACACCATGTGCATGCTCTGAATAAATCACTTTAATTGATAACTTCCTTTTTGCAAGTGGCTTCTTCTGGTCAAATATCTTTCATTTAAATAGATGACATTCTATGTTAATTTTTCTCTGCTTTGTGAGTCTCTTGATCTCGCCTCACTATTTCCATTGTGTGGAAATTTCATTTGAATCTTATAGATTGCATCTAACACTTAAGCAATCAATAAGTGATAAAATATTTGAGAACAAACAAAAAATGTTCTTGGAAGACATACCTGCGTTTGCGTCAAACCTAAGCTAGCGGCTAATTCAGCTCGTTCAGGCAGCGCCAAATACTGTGTCCGTTGAAACCGACGGTTTAATTGTTGCAATTGCAGTGAACTGTATATTGTCCGTGGCTTGCGCATTTTCTTGCCCTTGCCATTCACTCGCAGGCCCGAATCTTCACATTTGTCCGTATAGTAATCTGAAGAAAAAAAAATGTTCAAGTTAGAATATATGTTTTACATTTCCTTAAAGCTCAAACAATTGATTTGCCGATGAATTCAGTCAATAGCCTCAATATTACATCACTAGATACTTATCATAATTGTTTCGGACTGATTTTGACATCGACCACCGAAAAAAGATTTCATTGAAATATTCATAAGGCCTGACAAAGGAACGAAAATGCGATCATGAGTGGAGGGCAACAACGCCGCGCCACCACAAAGCGCGAATGGTGAGGACGTTTACTGATGGTATCCCATTGTGAGGGTTTGAAACCTGTTAACGCGGCACTGTTTACATTGCCATTGTCGGTTGTCATATTGAACAACATATCTCAGTCATAAATCAAAAGAATCCATTTCATTCTTAAATACCTGCCCCCATTTAATTAGTTTTGAGCGTATTTAGGTGTTTTTTAATTTGCATTTCCTTGCAATCAAAATAGTCGGAGAGAATCGTTAAAAGCTTAATTTCATATTATTTAAGTTTTCCTTCACAACAATTCACCTTTTTATGTTCGACACTTCCTTTTGACCATTATATTTTACAGATAGAAAAAGAAAACGGAATTTATTTTGATTTTTATGAAATTTATATTAAATCACAAAAAAATGTATGTGTTTTTGACTCGTGATCGATAATAATGAGATAAGATGCTGAAAGCAAAGTACTTTATGAAGAAAAGGAAAGAATACGATTGAATACATCACTGATAGTAACGCCGAAGCGCAGCTATTGCGAAACATAATCAAATTAAACACAGCAGAGCGCTCAGGCGTGTAAATAATGGCACATAAAAATTAACATTAAATTAATTGATAAAATAAAACAATTTACCAATTAGCAACACTCGACGCGTTCTCGGAATTACATATTCGATCGACACTGTGATCTGTTGAGCTTTATAAAAGCGCGCGCGCGCGCGATTGCTCACTTGACGCTCGGCGATCTTCATTAATTCAGAAATTTTTAGTGCTGACTTTCGATGTGCAATATCAATATTTATAAAAATTTCTTAGAAAAACCAAACGATCTTGCCGACATTAGAGCAACACAACTCTAGCTGGGGGGAAAAAACTCGTTTAACTTTTGATTAAATTAAGTCAGATTCCACAGAGTCAAGTCACTGGAATGCACCTGACATGTGATTTCCACAGCAAAATTGCGAATTCCTCAAGGACACCGTCAGTGTTTTGTAATTAAATCATTAAAAGTCCCCGCAAGACGCTTTGTAAGTGACTAATGAGACATCAAATGCTGAAATGTAGAATTTTGTATAGGTTGATGCTTACCATCTTTCGGCGGGCTGACACATGGCGGCGCGTAACTGCCCAGGTGGTATTGTGAGTAGGTGTTTTGAGGCATTGGCGGAAATGGATAGCCGAGCGCACTGCGCGGACTTGGGAAGCTGGAGTCTTGACCACTTTGGCCGCCAAAGTGTTGATATCCACCACGAATGGCGCCGTATCTAAAGAAAAGAAACACATTTCCATTAATAATTTTGTCTACAAATTCAATATTTAATTTTTGTTAATGTCTTTAAACGTCTTAAAATCTAAAGAAAGCAAAATTGTAATCAATTAAAATTACAGAAATTGCTTCAGTTTTTATTTCTCCACACGAATAGCAACAAATTAGCGTCTCACAAAGTGATGCTTTGAATTATTGTGTGCCATTATAAGTTATTTGCTCACGGCGCTTCAACAATTACACAGCCACACGTACCAGCACTTGGGACTCGCTAAGAACGAATACAGGTAAACACGAAATTAAAAGCGCGGTCTCAAGTGAAAATGTGGTACACTCATTTATTGTATTTTAATTACCAAGCTCGTAAAGCTCAGCACGTCACTTCGAATTAGAGAAACACGCAACTGCATCTTGATGAATTAATGATTCGTTTGTTAAGTAAATAAAATGCGGCTGCAGCTCGTGGCCACTGCAGTTGGCGCCTAAATGTTTTCACCCACATGAAAGACATTTGAAAAAAGAAGTCGGCACCCTTAAGCCGAGAACACCCCATTTCTCTGAAACAATTCAACGGCAGCCTTGTCTCCTTTATTATCATTGAAAATGCAGTAAAATTCAATCAGATTCGCAAAGCCGACAACCCAAAGCATCTTATTAAAAAGTAGCTCAGTTTACCGTCGTAAACACATCACAAGAGCTGCTTCAGACAATATACCAATGTTTACTCTTATACAACTCACACACTTTGGATATGCGTGAAACCTGATTTCTTGCAACAACAACAAAAAAAAAACCTGCACACTGAAGATAATTATTTTATAAAACACTCAAGAAATGATAATAAAAACGAGACGATGTGGGCTATATCTACGTGCAATCTGAACTTCAACGAGAAACAGGTAAACTCATACTGCAGGCGGTATTTTACATGCGAGGACTGGGCTTGAGGTTTGCTGCTGCAGCCGCGCTGCATATCCGCGAATTTTATAGTGCAGCCTCCTTACCCCAACGGCGAAGACGGCGTTAATGCGAATTCTATATGCTTATGCTCATTGTCTGTGTACCTCGTGTCATAAATGCCAAAACCAATAACACGTAATTTAGTTGGAATCAATTGGATGCATTTGTTACGTAAAAATCACTGACTTTTTGACCGATTAAACTAAAGCAATTACAGGTAATAATCAGAGTTGTTTTTAAGTTTTTCTCTTAAGATTTACTGTTTTTCAACAAAATTATTTATGAAGACATTGTATACACTTTTGAAACTGTCACTGTTTTCCTTATAATAATTTACTGCAAGATGTTTGTGTTTAAGAAATGAATTCATTGCTTCCAAAATAAACATTGGAGTTTTTATCATAAACAATTTTCTCAAGACTTTAAAAGATTGTTGGAAATTCAATGAAAAAACTCAAAAATATTATTGATCTTCTGAACTTTTATGTCTATAATAAAGAATTGTTAACAAGATTGATTGAAAAGCACAGAAGACTCAGTAAATCCACTTATCACAATTTGAAATGTTAAGACGTTTTGAAAAGGAATATCGAAGGTCGCATTTTTTGATAGTTGATATCGTTGGAAAAAGTGGACAAATACTATTTATATTGGGTTTTTATTAATATAAATAATTTTCGTAAAATCACATTAAATTAAAGTGGAAAATTCATCTTAATCATATTGCAAATACGTGTAAAAAAAAATCTACGTTTATCACTTGAAAGAACCAAATGAAAAAAGGCAAAACCCAAAAAAAAACCGACAGCTTGTTACTTAATTGTAATAAATGCATTTCTAACAAAAAATCACTCGTATTTGGAGTAATCTTCTAAGTCAATTACAAGGAAAAAAATATCACCGTTATTAAATGCTAATCGTTTTGCTGGACTATTGTGCTCAGTTACAAGAAAAACCTCATTGTCACGACGAAAGGGAAAATGTTTACACAGCAAATAAAAAGTCAATTGGTGAGCATCTTGTGCATAATTGATGCGTATTATTTATCAACCATATGAGTACGAAACGATGCAATTGCACATGTGGATGATAGAATAACGATCGGCACACAACTGACATGGCGCGGCGCGGCGCGTGTTTTATTAATGAAACTTGCACAATTCGCGATTAGATTCAAACTGTACATCGACTGCAATTGATTAGCCGACGGTATTGCATGGAGAGATTGTGCACTTAATGTTATTCAGTAATGTATGTTTGCACGTGTTGCACTGGAATGTGCATTCTGCATTTTGAAAAAAATTTCCGACGGACAATTAAGCTTCTTAAACAAAGTTGCACTTTCATTTGCTTTATCTAATGGGATCGCGGTTTTTCGAAATAAATTTACGACACGTTTCCGTTGGTGACTTAGAATCAGATTGCATTCATTTTTGAAGTCTTCACTCATATCAAATAAATTATTTGAACGATTATAATTAATTTACTTTTAAAATATTGATCTTACTTATCATTCCGTAATAATGAGAACATTTCATTTTCGAAGAAATTATTTTCATCATTTTCGTTATCCATTTTTGAGCACTGGCTAGTTTACAAAGTTATGATACAAAAATCCACTAAGAGCAACTGAACACCTTGAACATAAATTTTGAACTGAACATTAAAGCCAAATACAGACGACAAACTGAGAAACGTTCTCCAAATTTAAAAACGCATTTATTTGTCAGTCTGCTGTAGAAAATTGCAAATCATAGGCAGAAAAAACAATATTTTTTATTGCCAAACAATCAATTACTTATCGTAAATAAGGGCATTTTATTTAGATTTATAACTTGAACATTAAGATAGAAAAACAAACGGTAAATCAAGGTGACCTTTAATAAAAATTTACCCTTGAGAATTATTTTTGAATTGTAGTGTGGCATTTCTTTACTATTTGGAATAAAGAATTAAAATTCGATTCTTTGCAAGAAAATCTCATCTTATTTTATTAATAGTACGTGCAAATTAATCTGTTAAGCATCTAAAAGAAAACGAATAAGGAAGATGCGAAATGCATTCAAAAGAGGCTCGCAATCCGCTAAAGGGCGCCTTGTATTTAGGCGGTTTCATTTTCTTATAAATATATTTTAAGTATAATGGAAAGGATGTTATTTGCCGCTGGATGCAAAATCGAAACAAGTTTACAAGTTGCAAAGAAAATTGAATTTTAAGTTTTCCATGAGGAAACCAATGTTCTGACTTTGATCAATGCAAATTGCTTATTCTGATGAATTCATTAACATGTCAAGTGGGCAGATCGAATTTGATCTTCTGAGAATTCGCCAATGTTAAATTATTAGAGAAGAAAAACAAAGTGGAAAAATTACCCGTAGCCTGCATTTGATGGCAGCATTTTCATCGCAATACGTCAAAATGAGTCCAAAAACAAGGCGATTTCAAATAATTAATTAGCCAGTGTCGTTTGTTGGGCACACAAATTCGATAAATTAATTGTGCGACTGATATCTTGCCTTCCTTTTTTCACTTGTTTAATAATGTAATTTATTAATGAACCCGACGCACGTCATAACAAACGCTAGCCCACAACATATTCGAGCATATTACATACATATATGTATAACCGCACCGTTTATTCATATCATGTGATCGAAGGGAAAATTATTCGCCGACACATTCCTGCCAATCCCTAAAAAAACTGCACTTCATTCACTTTTGCTATTCCTTTATGTTTCTTCTGTTTTTCTTTTTATGTTCTTTTTCTGTTTTTCTGTTTTTTTTTTTTTTTGTTTAAATGTTATATGATAATGTTTTTTGCAGCATTTTTAACAGAGTTTGCATATTTAGGAAAACCTACCCATGTTGCAGTTCGACGAAAGCCGATTTGTTGGGCGCCGCTGTTGTAGTGCCGCCGTCCAGGAATTTGGGTGTGTGTGGGGCATCTGGCGCGTCCATGCCGGACTGCGGTGTTCCAGGGGGGCCCTCGTAAGGGCTCCCCAAATCCGTGAAGTTAAGCGTGTTTGCGCCGATCGAGGCCACCGTTGTAAATTTGTGCGGTTAGCTCTTGGGCGTTGCACCTCTTTTATGGCCAATCGGTCAAACTTTTTTGATAATATTTTTTTTGCACAATTAATTTTTTAGCAATTTGCAGCTTCTTCTTTGTAACTTGAAATTTACTCAAAGAAAAAAATCACACTTGGACGAAGACGTTGAATTTCTTAGCACTTAATTTTTAGCTACTTAATGTTGAAATAAAATTTTATAGTGACAGATTTAAATGTTTTTATTTTTTTCTTCTTTTTTATGTATAGAAAACCTTTACCGGTAATTAATTTCACATTCACAATATTTTCATGTTGTTGTGTGCTGGTCGTTGCATGCACAAAACAAAAATTATCACAGAACACTGATAACACTCGCCGCGGCGTCTAATTACTTAAAAATGCTCAAGTATGACGGTTCATGTGTAGATTATGTAATGAATATTCATGTATTCCTCGCGCTACGTGCGAAATAGGCTGACACCGTCGGACTTCTTTCATTAAACACTTTGTATTACTATCTCTGCACAACTATCACACACAATTGGTCTTTATGAAAATTCACAGTAATCCTTTGGTAATATTCACGCCAAATCCAAACAATATTCACACACAATTCACTAAACTTGAACACAAATTAATTTGAGGGCAAACTGGAACTTTGCCTAATCGAATGTCACTTAATTGCGAACCGTCTCAAGATGTGGCGACTGCACCATTCTAATTATATGTTAACATAAACTAACGCAACAAATGCTGAAGCGCAATCACGTACAGCCGAATCGAGCCGAAAATTTATGATAATAAACACTTAAGTGTATGTATATGCGCGAATCAACCCTTAGCAGACGACGGCAGCCACGAAAAAAGAACTTGCTATTCATTAAATGTCGAAATTAACGAAAAGAAGGGCAGAAGTGTGCATAATGATAATTTCAGTGAATTTTTTTACTCCAAGCCGTTGCACACACGAGCTCTCTCCTCTTCCACTGTGTAATTTGCCTCGACTTAAATATATGTGGAGAGTTCTTCTTTTTCTTAACACCACCGAGAACGAACAAATGTACGCGACCAAACACGAACAAAGTGCGTGAACGACTAGGCGATTGTAAATTGTTGTTCTTGTGAAAAACCACAAAACCCCGAGCTGCTTCACAGTTTCTTACAGTGTCGACAGTGGCAATGTCGTATACCAGTTTGCAGCAAGGCGACGATTGACGGCCATTGGTTGGCGGTTTGTTGGATAGGCGGTGCCTCTTTGGGATTTTTCAGTAAACTGTGCAGTGGCGGCGGCAGTTTCTGAGTTGTTTTCAGGGCAGTTTAAAGAAATACACAAATTTTAGTCCAGCTATGAATTTTTTTAATCATATTATTTTTATTTTACATTTTATGTAAAAATGTATTTAAAAATTCTCATTCATGAAAATTCATTTATTCTTTGCAATATAGTAAAAATGAAAAGAATATTCCATAAAGTAAAATCAGTTTCATTTTAAAGATATTTGATTTTAATAAAATGTTAAGAAAAATGTTAAAAGACGTTTAAAATGAATAATATCTATATTAAGTATATTTAATTGGAGAACAACAATCTGTATTTATTTTTAAATTTTTTATTGTTTTAAAATATCCTTTACAAATATAATTTAACTGTCTATCATCATAAAGTTCCAAAAAATCGTGTAAAAAATTGAATTTAATTTAATTAAAATTTTATTAAAAACATAATTTTTGAGGGTTAAACAAATGTTCTCAAAAAAAATTTGTCTGAAAAAACAGTCTTGATCTAAAATTATTACAATAAAGGCTTCTTTTTAAAAATATTTGTGAGTAATCACATTTTTTTCTTCAAAAGTAATAATATTTGAACGCCACTGATCTTCGGGGAGTGGCTGAACTGTATCCCACCCACCACAGAAAAAAGAAGTGCTTCCCTGCGCAGGTTTCCGCTTTACAATTCACAACAAACCTTGTGGCTGTGTGTTGCCTCATTGAGTTGTGTTGAGCGACGAGGAGCAGCGTCAGCCACATTCGACCAACGCAACTTTTTTTACTTCATACAAGACGGCAAAGAAGAAAGGGTTTTTCTGCACATGATTCAGCCGCGACGTGTTCTCATGAACTCTGCGTGCGTGCTTTTGTTGCCTGCCACAATCCACAGTGAAATGAAATTGCTTGGCTGCTTGGCGCGGATCAAATCTGTTTGCGTACGTTAACACTTTTCGACGATAGAATATGCAGACAATAAAATTTCTTTAGAGCAAGAAAATCAAGAGCATATATCTATTACATTATTACACTGTGAACCTATGGCGTTGAACATTATCCGTAATTCGGTTATGTATACGATGTGTGAAATTAATAAACAATTCGGTTTTGTTTGCTGAAAAGAGAAACAAGTGCGGCGTCTTTTGTGATGTTTATTAGTTTATAATGTGCGTGAGGGTGCCCGTTTCATATGTGAGCATGAGTTTTTTTTTCATGCGGCTACAACATTGTTTCATTAATTATTGTTTATGATACAAACGAAAAAAGAACATCAACAACACGGCAGTCAAAACTGTAGATTATTTTCTTTTATGTGAATCAGATTGAACAGCATTGCAAATAAGATCATAAGTGCAAAAATCATAAAATCGGTGATTTTTTTTGTTATGCACGCAATAAAATTGACCGAAAACCGGCTTCTACAAAAAAATACGAAAAAAAACAAAACTTAAACCAAAAAGATGTAACAAAGGTGTCGCACGTGAGTGTCGTAAAGTGTGGAAGCTGTCAAGAACCGCAATAAAATAAACGTTAACATCAATATTATTACCGTGTAAAGTTCAGTACATGAAAAGCAAAACGCATAAATCTTGAACGCAGTACTCAGTCCTTACCTGATGTTGATTTATTAGACAGCCGTCCAAGCACTTAACACTTTGTGAATTCCCTGCAAGTCATCCCGTGATGTATTTGTTGATAGAAATTTCACCAGGTTTGTCTTAAAGTTTGAACTTTCACTTCATTAATTTATTGTTTCTTATGTCCTTAGGTAAACATTGATTTAACCACAGTTACGCGATGATTTCTTACACAACATTTGTCTATACCTGTTCAGAAAGAAGTTTCGCAAAAAGGACGCCGCTCGATTATGGAGTGTCTTCTCAACGTGCGCGGAATGTGTCTCAAGAGGATGCAGACTTTTTGGGTCACAAAACATTTAAACAATGCAGTTCGCACACTCCAACCATCATTAACGTGATTAACGACTTAAAGATCGCATTTAGTTGATTTATGGAGGGCAAGCGTGAAGTGGCGACACTTTGTTTCTTCTTCAATTCCATTTTCAAGGTATTTTTTTGTTTGGCTTTGTGAAAAGGATTGTTCTGTGATAGTCACAAAAGTTTTTCACATCAATCAATCTTAACACAAAGTTTTGTTTTTCCTTAAGAAATTGATAATTCTATTCGTTGGCGGCTACCACACACATAAATTATCGATTTACATAAATTTATGTGTGCTTACTAATCGCTAACACGATGCAATCGATAGCTGAAATAATTAAAATCAATTTGTTGTCAATTAAATCGTTAAATGCTGCCCATTATCTGATCCCTCCAATCCAATAAGCTCATTAATCATGCGTAAAAGATGTTTATATAATTCTTACAAATCATTTAGTGGCTGCTTAACAAGATTCCCTTTTGCACTCGTAATCCGGCACTGATTGGCGTGGGTCTTTCAGCATTTTCTCTTGCTTCTCTCCTTCAGACGTTATAGAGCCGTTTATATGTTTTAAGATGACCGCAATGATGCTGCTTAAACCAACGTCTTCAACATTTTGTTGTTAGACATTTGTTTGCCCAACGAATTATGAATGTTAATTATATTCTTAAGCAAAAAGAAAACGATGAATTTTATGTAAAATGGATTAGCTGACACATTTTTTATCACAAAACATTCATTTCAAATTGCATAAATTCTTCTTATACGTTTTTATTGTTTGATTTCTTTAAGGGTTTCATCAAAGCGCTAGTGGAACGCGTGGAGCGCCATCAATAAATGCGGCATGCACCTGAAGGCGCACGGGCGCAGGTACACAAATGGAGAAGTAACCCACCCGCTGGGCCGGTGTCGGTCGATTTGTTTCATCGCGTTTTGCGTGCATCCACAGCGGCCCACTTCACCGATGTGAGGGCCCACCACGGAATGAGACACCTTATAAATTAATGGTAAAATTTATGCTGAAAGATTAATTTTATTTCTTTTATTTTTTATTTTTCGTTTCGATTTGCAGCGCTCCCCAGAGTGTATATGACCGGATTTTATGACGTCGTTTCTCGTGAATTGTCGGCTGGATGCGGTTTTTGTTTCGATGGACATTGAAAACCACAGAGATTTCATTCATATTGCAACCCTTTTGTCAGTCTCATTATATTGCCATTAGCGGCCGCGGCGAAACATATAAGCTCATTCAAGAATTAATCATTCAATCTATGCGGTGAAGTAAACAACAACAAGTAAAAAACTGTTGCAAATATCGCTAAATAATAATCGCTGCTCTTTCCTTTGTAATTACAGATCAATGGCGCTGCATCATCTTAGCCGAAGTGGTAGCCTGAACTTGGAACTGTAGGAGGAGATTTAATATTTCATCATTAACAATGCGGATATTCTCTAAAGATTGTTTCTTACTCATGTAGATAGAAATTCATAACTCAATTCAGTTACTTTTTGTTTTTACATATAATTGCAGTTTCTTATATATATTATAATGAAAACTTTGAGATCTAGTAAATGCAGTCAATAATAACAAAAATTACAGGCTAAATATTTAGAAATTTTAAAGAACAAATCTTAAAAACAAATTATAAACGTAAACATATTCTTCAGAATTTATTGTTACTCATCCTTTGTATCATTTTCACACTTCTTGATTTTAATAATATTATTAAGATCAAAGGAGTTAGTCCAACGGCCTCAATTAAATCATAAAGTTGGGGTAGCTGATGTAAAGGCCAATTTATCAAAACAAAAATTAATTTATTTGCGGTTTTACCAAATGTATTTTTATTTTTGTCACCAGAATCATGAAATATAATATA
>JANSTS010007157.1:57008-71319 GCA_026546915.1 Sylvicola fuscatus
GATCAAAATAAGCTTCCTCACTGTTCGGATACTTTTATGGTGGCTAATGATAGTTTAATTTCTTTAGATGTTTCTTTATCACCGCTAAATGAAATTATTGAATCAGGTTCGAATGACAATCAAGATAAACCATCAGATTTTAGTGAAAGTCAAACAGAGAAAATTGGGAATCTACAATCTAAATTTGATTGTTCAGCGAATTCACTTGAATCCATGGAAGAATCTTCAGAAAATGTTTCAGAAATCGATGATGTAGATGTTTATGACTCTCCTATGTCACCCCCTCCAGAAGATACAATTTGTTACAATGCCGTTCGAGAATATTACCATTGTCCTCCACTTTTATCGAAAATATCAGATAGACAATTTTCTGACTTGAACCATGAGAGGATCCAAGACAATTACTCATGTTCATCTTCCTTAACAGATCTCATAATTGACGTTAGTACTGACGATTATGATTCGCCATTGTCACCACCCTTGGACGATGCTTTTGGTGGATTTGAAGTGGAAATTCCGTCAGAGAGTTTAATAACGGAAACGAGGAAAACGTCAAATTTGTTATTGAAAATACATGGAAAAGTGGGCAAAAAGTCATTTTCCTTGGGGGTAGAAGATACTGAGACTGTTATGAAATACAGATTCGCAATCCACCAGTTCATAGCAAGTGAACATTGGACCGAAGCAAATCAACAAAAATGTTTAAAACGTCTTTCAAAACTGGGAAATCGTCCTCGATACGCCGCCATCGCCATCGTTGATGTCGCTATAGAAGCGGAGGATGTGACCACTGACAAGTACACACCTCCCTGTCCGGCAATGCCTCAAAGTCTGGCCCGCTTGGTGCTGCTATCCCGCGAACTAACCGCCAGTACACATTTTTCTGGGTTCGAACGGCTAGTATTGCTAGAGATTGAGCGGCGTCTTTTCACGTTTAACCAACAGAATTCTGGAGATGTTGATATGCATTTGAATCTTACCAATTTGTACATTGGTATTTTGGACATTCAATCATTCGATAAATCGCCAGCTTTAATGTTCATCTACAAATGTCTCTATTACAAGGATTATTTGGCTATTCCGATGATCTATCGGATGCTGCTTGCTTATCCGTCAATACTTCCCAAGAAAAGTATTGAGGCAACACCAAATGTGCTCATCCAAGTTGTACAGTGTCTGTTAATGGATTACAATTTTATGAAACAAACAACATCAAATCATTCTGAATATCAAAGAAAAGCTTTGTCCCAAATCCTTCGTCGTTATCACGGCTACGAAATGAGCTCGCCCAGTTCTGCAGATGTTCTCGAAAATATTGTGGCCGAAATAAAAGCGAATCGTTTGCGGTACGTTTCCTATGCACTGATTTTGTTGGGCAAGCGATTAGGATGGCAGTGGGCAGCCAAGAATATTTTGGCTGACCGTCTGATGCCTTTGCTTGATGAATTTGTTCTGTCAAATGGGCATTTTAATAATGATAAAAAAATCGAAAAGATTTTATTTGTCATTGGTTCAACAGTGAAAACGTTTCCCGAAAAAGAAGTGTCCGTTTATTATCATATGTTCATCGGTTTAATTCAAGATGCTCGGAGCAGTCAACAAGTCCAAGAGGCTGCTGTTAGAAGTTTGATTCAAATATGCAGAAAAGGACCGCCTGAAGATACTTATAGGGCCATCAAAGATTGGAGACCACGTCTGGCGCTGCAAAGGGATACTGTACTTATGCTGAAAACATTTATCTGTAAGCGGCCAACTAAATTTTGGGAATCCGTACGCTGAGCCTGATGCGATTGCTGCATTCTGTGATAACTATTTATATACCTTTAGTTTTCGATCTAATTCATTGGCTCCAATCTCCAAAAATCTATTATAAATACAGTTATGTCATTAAGTGTAAAATCAATTTGTTTGCAATTAAACATATATTTTTGAATAAATAATGTTTCTGAATTATTCCTTAAATTATTTTCTCCCAACGTCTGACATTAAAGAATTTCTAAACTTCTTTAAATGAAAATTTTATTCCGAAAGTATTTACAAAAAAATGGTCAGTCTAAATGCGCCGCTTCAGTCCAACTGTGTTGTCAAAAAGGTGGCTATTCTTGAATTCACCCTTCATGTCCATCAAATAATACAACGACTTGTTTTTCACCTTGATTGGCAATTGTACTCTTGCAACATGTCTTGTTTCCATAGCCGAAACATACTTTAGTGGAACATCCATGATTCGGTTCTTCATAAACGGAGTGTATGTGACAAACGACACCACTTCGCCTCCTTTTCGAAGCACCAACATACGAACCGACCTCAAAGTGTACATCCAACCGGCGACAAGAATGCCATAACCTAAAATAATTATTTTTAAATTCATTGATTAAATCAGATAATCTTTTTTAATATATCAAAATTATCTTACCAACTAAGAAGCAGAAGATGGTTAATGAATTCCGATATTTGTTCTCGCCAAGATTGATTTTCCGCCACCAGGAAACGTCTTCATCTTGACGATCAATTGGAGCATCCTTCAGTGTGGTGAATGCAAAATGAGACAGGTAATTCCAGAAGAGAAACTGACCAACGGCGAAGATGCTTAGCGTTTTAAAGAATCTGGGATTCTCATATTTGAATAGCAGAACGTCTTTTGCTACATTTGTGTTGACTTCATTGAATTTGACTGGATTGAGTTGCTGTAATTTACTTGACTGGGCACTTTGTACATTTCTTAATGGCAGCGTGATTGGTTTAAAAAACGGTTGCAACTTGAGTAACGGTCTTAGACTTAATAACCTACTCATTTTTAGGCTTTCAGTAACTATGAATTACTTTTAAAATATTTTTACTAAATTAAATTATTCTCGAATACAAATAAGACATAAACATATCCACAATTTGAGTTTATACGTACAATATTTATATTTTATAAGAATTATATATATCATGAATGAATTGAAAGAATATAATTGTCTTTTTTATATTAAAGTTGACCTTGAAAAATTTATAAAGGTTTTCAATAATTATCAATAATTAATTTACCATCGATAAACAGGTTTTTATGATATGTTTATGTCAAAAAATATTATTGTCACATTTGCATAAAAAGGACTAAACACTATTTTTAATATATTTCTCAACCAAAATTTAAAGCCAATCTCAAACGGCTTTTACGGAAAGAAATCTATCGAAAACCATAGAAAAACTAGAAGAATACACCAATTTATAGAAAAGGGATCTTCATTGATAACTTTAAGAAGATATTAATCAACAAGACATTTTCGTTAGACGCTAGTTACAACAAATAAAATAAAAACACACAAAATTCCAATTGAATGAATTTTTCTGAATTCAGCTGAACATTAAGCATCTGTTTTCTTCAAATTGGAAATTATTCTTTTAAAAGTAAAAAGTGCAACGTCAGTCGTGTCTTCAAAAGTTTTTATTGTCAAAAAAAGTCAAATAAAGATAATCAAAGAAAATTTAAAAGTCAAATGTAACTATTATACTTAACACAAATTAGTTAAAACAATAAAAAGACAATCAAAAATACTATTAAACACACAACGAATCTGTCCAAATCAACCTATTTCCTTGGTGTCAAAGAAGCGGAGAGAATAATAAGAAACTATCAACTTTTCATTAAAACATTAGGTGGCTAAAGATCGATTGGAAATCGTGCTCTCAATTCTCTGAACTACTTTCCCCAATTCAAAGGACTTGTTTATTTTCACATAAACAGTTCCTCTAACTTCAGAGAAAGATAGCCATTCTGGAACTTCCTTTGCAAGCAATCTCAAATGCTCCTCCAATATCTTAAAAGTTAGAGTACCGCGATAGCTATTTTCGATCTTCACCAAAACAGTCTCTAGTGGCAGGGCGCCCTTTTTCTCAGTAACAAAAATATTTCGCAGGTGCCGAGACAGGTCGGGCAGTCGATTGTATTTGATCAGCTCCTGTTCCTGTGACGGACGCCTTGTCATCGCATCTAAAGCTTTAGCTGCCTGTTTCGCACGAACCTTTTCCAACAGTGAGGGAGGCAATCCCTTCAGAACAGAGGCGACTGTATTTTTGGCTGGTGCCGGTGGTGGCGCGGACTCAACTGGAGCAGTTTCTTTGTTGATTTCATCAAGGGCCTTCTTCTTTTCCAGACGCTCCAGTGCTGCTTCCATCGGTGTGGCCAGCTGGAAAAGATTTCGTGCCGTCGCAAGAACATCTTTAGCGGATGAAAACCGCTCCTCATTCGGTGGTGTTGGGATTTCAGCACAGGGGATATCTTTGCAAGACTCTAAGTTGAAATGTGGATGCCAGCGAGTCAGTTTTTGCTTGGGAATCGTCATCGGTGGATTGAGAGTTTTTAAGAAAGCCTCATGTTCATCTTTGGCCATGTCAAGCAGTGCATTGGTAAACCTTTTCAGACGATTGCACATCTCCTGTGGCGACAAAGTTGGACCACTGTGTTCCGCTTCGTCGATGGCGCCAGCAGGTTTGCGCCCCTTTGTATTTGGGCCGATGACCAGCTGGTAATAGTCAGCCTTGGAAAGTGAGCCGTAGTTCCGCATCTTTGCTATTGAGTAGCTGTACGCTTCCGGAAAAACGGATTTAATCTGAGCCAAATGTTTCTCAGTAAAGTTTTTACGCAGCATCCGTTGAACCGCTGGCTTGAGCTTCTTGAAAGTCACAGTTTCATTGCGATTGAAGAACATTGAGCACACCGAGTCGCAGCATTGGAAGATGTCAGCTAGCGCGCGGTATTTGTACGGCATTGTCAGCGTTGGCACTCCACTCTCAATCAGGTCGGCGTACTTTTCAAATGCCGCGTAATTTCGTGACAGTTCGGAGACTGCCTCAGTCTTTGTTGGCGAGAACAATGCTTTCTTGGCACTCTTCTTTGGTGTTAAAATACTTTGAATTTGGTTTATTGGTTTAGTCGGAGTCTTGAGATGTTTGATTGGACTAAAAATAAACGTTTATTATAATCAGCTTCAATATAAAAAGAAATACGTGCAAACACAACGGATGCAACAAAACATACCTGGTTAACACCTCAATGTCAATTGTCTTAAAATGTTTGAGCGCTTCGCCTTTGCTTGTCGGAGAGGCAGTCGGAGACTGCGCCAGTTTCTTATTGGCTTCATTTTTGGCCATCAACTTTTGACGTCGAGCCTCCAGATCTTGGAACTTACCCAAACGAGCCTTCAAGTCTTGCAAATTTGAGCTCTTGGCCAACGCAGTCTTAACCTCGGCAGCAGACAGCTCTGGCAATTTACTACTTGAACCCTTGATAATCTGCTTGGTTGGAGTCTTCATTCCTCTATCGCTATTTGACTGATTTATTGTAGATGAGAACACAGTCGCTTGTTCTTTAGTCTTGTCCAGTATCGGTTTAGTTGGCGTCATTTTTTTTCTGGGTGACAAGGCACCACCTTTGATGAATGCCACGATTGTTGGTTGTGGTGGCTCCTCAGTTGTCTTTGTGGTTTTGCGAGTCGCCGCTCTGGTGACGCGTGTGCTTCTTGCCACAAGGACTGGTGCTGCCTTGGGACGAGCATCCTTTGTTGCTGCGTTAGATGTCTGCGTGGCAAGTTGTTGTGGCGCAGATGACAGAAAATTGAGTTTTTGAGAATGTGGACGCAATTTTTGGGGGACATCACAACATTCAGCATCGTCAGCGGGTAAGTCCGATGATTGATTGCCACCAAACACAGGACGTTGCTTGGCGGCATCCAAACTACTTTCATCATTCTCAATTAGGTATACCTTGTTTTTAGATCCGATTAGATCGTCGGCGGCTGCACGCTTCCTGTTTGTAAAGTACGAAGCAATTGATGATTGAGACATCTTCACAATCTTTGTGCAGAGTTGATTTTTCAGTCAAATGTAACATGAAACACGTTAAGACACAATTATTGAACGTGCTCTTTTATGGGCTTTAATTCTTTTTTAACCGCCGATGCAGAGTGACTCAATGACAATGGGTGACGACACAACAAGTTTTTCCCTCCAAAAATTTTCATCGACGCTGGGCTAAGTGGATTTTTGTATTTGAATTGTCATATTTCAGGGCTGTCAGATGCTACGATATATACAATATATATATATATGTGACGAGTATAAAAACGTCAAAAACTTTCGCCTGAATTCTTGAAACTATTTTCGTGAAATTTTACTTTACTTTATACATTGAAACAAATAAAATTTAAGCTAATAAAAAGTAAAAATTCCAAGCCTCAGTCCTAAAAAGAAATAGTATGATTTTTAATGCGAAAAATCAGCAATTCCTAGCATTTAAAATCATAAAACTGTAAACTCTATCGGTCAGTTTCATAACGAATTATCGAAATATTTAAATGTGGCAGCACTGATTGTTTCGAAAAAGGGGAAACGTCAAATCGTTGTCCCTTATGTCTTTATTAAACTCAATTGTAGTAAATCAATTTGTTGTGTCCTCGCGACTTTCTGCGTCTTTTCTGAAACATATTTAAACATTTAAATAACAAATCACTAAGCATAATCATAATTGAAGTTTAAAACTTTTTGTATATATATTAATCGTTGTGATTTGTTAATTTTCTATAGTACATTTCTTTTAAAACATGAACGCCGAAGAAAATGATTATACATCCGACAGCGAGGAGGAGGATGACGATTACTGCCCTGAAAAGGATGTTGTAGAAAACGCTAGCGAAGAAGATTCTGACGGCGAGGCTGAGGATGCCTTAGAGAAAACAAAAATAGTCTCAGGTAAGAGAGGACGTGAGAATACCGAAAAAGCCGATGAGCCAACAGAAATAGTTGACGATGATGAAGCAGAAAAGAAAAGGGCCGAATCTTTGTGGGCTGATTTTCTGTCAGATAGCGGTTCTGCACCAAGCACAAGCTCTAAAAACGAAAAACAAGCACCCCAATCAACGATTGTGCCTGCTAGAAAGAAAGAAGCAACACCGGAACCATCGCCAAAAGTACCTAAACTGGATTTAAATGCCATCATGGCAGATAAAACAGAGACTTTAGAGAAAAAAGAAGACAAGACTGCAGTTCCACAAAAGCCAGTGACTGCAAAGAAATTCCCGGCCGGTTTTGCGATGAGGAAGCCATCAGGTGGAGGAATGAGTTCGGTATTAAATCAGATCGGAAAGAAGTCGAAAGTAAACACTTTGGAAAAGACAAAACTCGATTGGGACACATTCAAACAGAATGAGGGCATCACCGATGATCTTCAGACATTCAACAAAGGTCGTGACGGCTACTTGGAGCGACAGGACTTTTTGCAGCGCACAGACGTAAGGCAGTTCGAAATTGAGAGAGGTCTTCGCCAGACTAAACGAACGAATCGATAAAAAAAATGTATATTTTAAATAAATAATAAAAACAATTTATGCATTCACATTTAAGACGACAATTTATATTATATTAATAAATAAATAAAAAGAACTGCCATTTGAGAATTGCCGCTTGGTTTCCATCTACACTGAAATTTTTGACAACAATATATATATAATATAAATTCTAATCAATTTTTTTGACAATATATATTATATATCCCGCAGAAAAAGTTTATGTTGGCAACACTACATAATCTGAAATTACGATGAAAAGCCCGCAGGCAGGCCTGGCATATAAGAAACGCTTGACGCTTCCTGAAGAATATCTATCGCATTTGTGTACAAAAATATTATGTATTAAACGTGTTGTGGACGGCAAATAAGTTTTCTCCAAGAAATTAGAAAAATCTTCTTCTCACCATTGTAAGTACAATCAAATTATCAAATTTTGAATGCGGTCAGAAACGCCATAAAAAATATTTGCAGTAACAAAAGAAAATAAAAAAATTACGGTGGCTCGGGTTGTCGACCGGCTGTCCAAAACGTCAAAGCGTTTACTTTCAGTTTTGCCGCTCAAATCGTGTAAACAATAATTACAACAACTAATTAGGCCAGAATTTAATGTTGAATTTCCAATTGATTATTTATAGTTTTTTATTAATATAGATTTGATAAGATAAACTCAATATATTTTAAAAAAGTCTCTCTCCCGCTCTCATTTTAAAGACCTTCCTTCTTGTATTGGTGCAAAAGAGACGACAATAAAGCATCCGTTTGGGTAAAGTTTTGTTGATTCTCCCAAATTTTGTTCCCCATTATGATGTTATTTGGGTTACCGGTTATAACCGTTAAGGAGTCAGGACTCCAGACTGCTGCAAACCTATTTGTCCTTTTCAAAAATCGGTTTTCATAGAGTAAACTGGATTAAATTGATTTTATGAGGGCAAAAGTTCATTTCCCAATACTTTAAATAAATGAAATACTTAAACTAACAGAAAAAACTGTTTTTGTTATAATATGATAAATAAGTTTTACAATCGCCTAAAACATCTTGCGAAATTTCAAGGTCATGCCAAAACTACGACTTTGTGTAGAGAAACCAATGGGCGATCCTCATGACTTAGAAAGATTTACCATTTTTGATTCAATCAATTGTAAATTAGGCGTCAAATGTTATAGTTTATACATTTTTTTGTTATATAATTTGATTTCTTACAAATTCAAATGAAAATCAAATTGGACATATATGGCGATCAAGGATATTAAAATAAATCCACTAAGTAAATCTAAAAATTGAATATACTCAGAAAAATGATTTTCTGTCAGAAATTGTCGGCCATTTTATGTCGCTCCAAGTCAGCTATTTCATAGTGCAGCTGCCAGAAAGAGAGGAAATTTCGCATCCGCCGATACCCTCTCTACGTTGGCAGAAAATACATTTTTGTTTCAATTTTTTTTCCATTTAATTTAATAAAATAAAAGCTTTACATTTTCCTGTTTCTTCCTTATAGCTTCACGACATGTGTTTGATATTGTTTTCACAAAAATTTACGCTAATTTTTTTACGAGGATATGACGAAAAAGTAAATGTATAAAAAATTAACGTAGATACAAACATTAAAACTAGAAATAATTAGGCGGGGTAAGACTATGCTTATGTTATCGCCAATTTTGTCATTATGTGTTGCATTCCGCTTCATTTTGCGCGGATATTTATGTGCTGCTATCACACATGCCCGCTTGTACCACAACAATAACCTGTTTCTCTGTATGTTGATGGTTTTCTGATGCTGATCATTTACAGCTTCAAATTAGAAACATAATAGGATTTTTTTAATTCGTCAATTTACGGTTTTTGAGGTATTGGGGTGACGTCATCGTTTTAAAATCGAACGAAGTTGCATACACATACTCATGAATATGCACAACACGACAGAAGCATATGTTTCACGGCTACATATTATGTACATATCGACATAACTGTACATTCATATTTCCTTGACTACAGCTGTTGCCTATATGCATTATATAAATAGAATAATGTGTAAAGTAATAATATAATGTAATTATAATTAAAACTAATTAAAAGGAGAGCGACTCCTAGTTTTTTTTGGCCCGATTCTCGGAGTCCAATTTCTGACTCTCCAGTTGTCTCTTTCTGCCTCACGAAAATGCGTTTCTTCATTGTTCAATGCTAACTAGCCCAATTTTGTGTTTTTTCTTTACTACACCGAATCCTCGTTCGAGTGCAGTCGTGTGGTTTATTCGCCAGCAATTTGCCAAACAGTTCGCCTCGTTGCTGCACATTGCAATTGTAAAATATAATAATTCTGTTATTTGTGTAATAATTGTAACGTCAAATTAATTTGTTATAAAAAAGTTGTTTTGAGCTATTTCTGGTAAGAATAATTATGTTTTAAATAAATTAAAAATACAAAGGTTTATAAATATTTTTGTTGTAAATAAACTAAAATTTAATGTTTTTTAAAAAAATAAAATCATAACCTAAAAAAATAGCCATATAACCGTATTAGATATTATATTTATTTACTATTTATTTATTTACTATTTTTTAGGTTATGTTTTTATTTCCATATAAAAGCATTTAATTGCATTTTTTTGATAAAAAAAATTTCCCTTGGCAAATTATGTTTAAAATGCAACATAACCGTAACATACTGCGACTTTCAATGTTGGCATTATATATCGATTTTAACAATTGAACAACCCACCGTGCGCAGAACCTCGATTTTTTAGGTTTTTTGTTAAATGCATTTTTTGCGTTTTATATCACATTCCAAAGTATTTGTATTTCATCCATGTATTTTATGCATTGTATGGACTGCCCGAGTTCCTAGGGTCTTTTCAGTTTTTGAGGTTATATTGAAAACTATTCATAAATATTTTAATATAAATGGTGAATATCTGAATCATTAACACAAAGGACTATCAAATTCTGCTCATAATATGAAAAAATACATTTATCCCGTAATTAAGTCGACGTCCGACATCAGTGAAGTCTATTTTTCATCGATCAATACGATCAGAGGGCATCTGTCAAAAAATACATTTTTGCGTTTTTTTTTATATGATTAGCATTAGACTATCTGGACCTTCTGGGTCAAATCAAAATTTCTCCATCGTGAGAATGAGACTCAAAAGTTACATAATAATGGGCGGTCTTTCCAGGTCGCGTCTTTTGTCGACTGGTATTGAACCGAATATTAGCATGCCATAAAGTTTCTGGAGATCCAGAAAAGAACATCCAGAATTGTAGATAGTTTTTCTTTTGATATGTCTTTGTGCTCACAATAAATCTGATGATTCGCACATGCGCGTAGTTCGAATGAATTTTTGTTTTGCGAATAAACAAAGATTAGAGTTATGGTTGTGATTGTCAATTAATTTATTGTGGGTCCATCTATGATCATTTGTATCTCTTTTTGTTTTTAGATATGTTCCAACCGAATAGCTACGATGACTGATTCTCCTTTGAACGTCAGTTTAGAAGATATTAATTCAATAGACAATTTTGACGAGGAGGGGGAGGAGGTCATAATGGTCCCTTTACGGTATGAAGATACCGATAATGAGGAGGATTTGGAAACTAGTAAGTTTTAATGTTATTTTAATTTGTTTGTTTAATAATAAACTTTAATTCTTTATTTAAGACTTAAAAAATGATGCTTCGGACCATATAAATGGAAAGAAAATTGACCAAGAACATATGAATGGGGTCAATGCAAAAGATGATAATTGCGATTCGAATGAGGACGAATCAGAGAAACAAAATGGTTTGTCATCAGATAAACGTGCTAAAGAATCAAATGGCTTAGAGAAAATTGACAATGAATGCGACGAGGATCAAAGTGAAAACGAAAAGTCTGATGTATTAGAACATCTTGGAGAAAAACGCAAACGAATCTCAATTGATCAAAGTGACAGCGAGAATCAAGATGATAATGAAGATTCAATTTCCAAAGCAAAAATTAGCAAAATAGTTGGTGACAAAAAAAACTCCCAGAATGATGAAAATGATTCAAAAAAAGTAGACGATCAGGCATTTGAAGAAAATTCAAATGAATCCCTTCTGGAGCGATCACTAGTAGAAGTTCGTTTTGACACAAATGCGGAAAACCACCATACAGACAGCGATAGCAACCAGCCTCCAGAAGATGATGAACAAGAAGCTGATGCTTTAACAGTTTGCCAGTTAGACGAAGACGCTAACGACATAGACGGTATTTGCAGTTCAGATCTACCGGCATCTGAAGGACCGCCCGCCAAAAAATGTCGCTTAAGTGTTGATGACACTTCTTCTGTTAGTGCAGAAGAAGAAACTACTACAAAAACTGACACAAATATAGATTCTTACAATATGGGACTGATAATTGACATTGCAAGGAGCGATGAAGAACAAGATGAGGAATCCTCGGCCGCTAAAGATATAGATTTAGGAGAAGAAATGATCGAAAATAGAATAATTCAAGAAGAAGAAAGCTCAAACAGCAAATCTAGTGAATCAAAAACTGATACAGACTCCAAGAGCATCGATCTAGTGCCAGATGATACTGACGTAAAGCCACAATCTAATGCTACTCAGAATCCTGTTGGTTTGCCATTGTATGGCAGATTTGGAGAGAAAAAGGTGTCGATAACTCGTGCAGCTTTGGAAGAATTAGTTTTGCAAAAAGTGGCCGAGGCTTTGTGCAAAAAATCAGAAATAAGCGAGCTGCATCGAAAAATTGAGCACCAAGAAAATGTGATACATGGATACAAACAAAAGCTTATCAACTTGTCCAAACAGTTTCATGACTTACAGCTGTTGCACGAACGACTTTATGCAGACTTACATGCCAATAATAAAAAGTACGTGGGACCCATAAAAATTACAAGGGCGGTCGGTTTGCAGGTGTGGTTGCCTCAAAGATCGCTGCAAAGGTGCGGCCAGGAAGTGGCCTCAACGAGCACTGAGAGCACTGTAGAAACATTCACCAACTTTAAGTCGCAGCCGAAGACAAACCCTTTACCAGCTATTAAACAAACGCCATCAGTGCGGGACACTACAGAGACGCCAAAAATCGCTGCCAAGTCTCAAGTGATAGTACGGGAAGTCCCACCAGAAACGAAAATCAACAAGATTACCACAATCTCAGAAAGGCTACTGCCAAATAAAAATATCGCGCAAAAAGTTCATAAAACTGTCGCTTCGGCCAGCACATCGACGCTGGCAGTCAGTACGGCATCGCCCAGCACAGCTGTAGTGAATCCCACACGACGCTCAAACGTCAAATTTACAACGGGCTCCATTGGTACGGTAGCTAGAAGTGCTACATTACATTCTGATAGTTCTCCGCGTGTGCCGCCGCTTATACTTAAAAAGGGTAGCAATGGTAATCTTATGGCTTCCGAAAGTTACAGATCTGCTCCCGCCATTACTCTTACTCCTGTTGAGGCAGCAGTGCAGAAGAATCGAACCTCAATTGACATTAGCATTAATCACGCTGATAGTGTCGTCGATCTTACTCAAGAGGAGGAGAAAATCACAATGCCGAGCCTTTCCTTCTACGCCAAGTCAACGACCGGTCCACAAAGAAGATTGCAGCCCGCTGCAGCAACCACAAATATACCGAAGATGGTGCAGAGACGGCCTGCATTCGCATTAACACATCCTGCAGAAATCGTCAACGCAGTGAACACGGTAAGTGCAAAGCACTGGAAAGCACTGCCTCCCCAACCAATTATTCAATTACAAAGAACAGGTTCAAGTATAGTTATTTCGTGGTGGTTTGACATGCAAACGACGACACTTTCGGCCCACGCCACCATCAACACCTATCAGGTTTACGCGTATCATGTCAATTCTGACCCACCCTCAAGTAATAACTGGCGTCATATAGGTGACGTGAATGCGTTGGCTTTACCCATGGCCGTAACACTGACTCATTTTGACAACAGCCAGAGATATCACTTTGCTGTTAGAGCTAAAGATGAACACGGACGCTACGGAATGTTTAGTAAGATTAAAACCTGGTAGTCACTGCCCTCGCTAAAATATGCGAAACGTTTTTTTTTTGTATATGCTAAAGTAGATCTTCGGTATTTCTAATCTATCTTTTGAACCGTGATTTATCTGCTATTCCCGGACTTTTCTAGTTAAGACGTTTCTGTTGTTAGACCTAAGTTTAGTTAATTTTTATTGTAATAAATTAATAAAAACGAATATTTAAATATTCAAATATTTTAATAACAACATATGTATTATAATGCATTATAGGTTCGACTGGAGATTGTTCCTAGAATTCATATGACAGCAATAGTTCATGATGTTGATTCGGATGATGAAGATGAAAGTTGTCAGTTATTTTAAATTCTGGCCAGCGTATTTATTTTTTATTTTTTTTTTAAATCTGTTTGAACTAAAATGTTAATTCAAAATCTCTAATCCTTCTTAAGATTTTTTTTCCAATTTAAATATATTCTATGAACTCTTTTTTATTACATTTTCTTAATTTTTATGTTTTGTTGATTGTTCGTTGAAGATAAAGACCCTGGATTGATTAATAATTTGTTTATCGGTTTAATTAAAACTTTTTTATTAAGGAGTGAGATCTTAAGAAAAATCTTAACACATGTAAAATTTAATAATTTTTAAACTGTTAATCTTACAGTTTTTTTTTTTAATTGATAACATTTTACAAATTACAAAAAAATGTTACTTTTTTAGTTCTAATCATTATTTATGAATTCGTGGACCTTTTTTGGAAAGCCTTCCATTGCAGATTTAATTGTTGTTTGAGACACCTTTTTGGAACAGTTTACCCATCTTCTTTTAAAATCTTCGATATTTCGAGACACCTTTTTTGTGCTCTTCAATTCTCTTTTCACAAAAGCCCAATACCTCTCCACTGGTCTTAGCTCCGGGCAATTTGGAGGATTTGCTTCTCTTGGTACCAAAATTATGTTACTATTTTGATACCCCTCCAGAGTTTTCT
>JANSTS010007158.1:2936-14582 GCA_026546915.1 Sylvicola fuscatus
GCGTGAATCTATAAATCCTCGTTTAATGTTTTCTCACGATGTTCATTACCACCACAAACCACCAGCATCAGCAACAGCACCTCCGCCACGAACATGAGCCCTCTGTATGGCGGATAGCATTTTTTCACATTCCATGGGCTAAAGTTGCTGGATTTCTGTGTTATGTGACGGCCCACACTCGTCGCTCGGCCAATTATTGGTTTGTACTTTACTCACTGTTTCGTTTCACTTGATAGGGGAGCGTTTTTTCTTCTTATTGTAACCATTTTTTTCTTCAGTTTATTTGAGCACTTTGTGTTCAACGACTCCAGCTTGTCTGGCTAATTTTGTTCAGTTTCCTAAAGTCCTAAAAACATATATCATTAGGTTTTTTTTCTGAAGACATTTGTTCGCTGGCAATCATTGTTATCAGTTTTCTTGTAATTTGACTTATTTAAGAAATACTTTTATATATTCTTAAAACACAAGTTTATCAAACATCTACTGACCAAGATGTAAAAGGAACATTCCTAAATCTGGCCATATCATTTTTTTTTAATTGGAGAAAAACATTTCCTTCTTCGTAAGTAAAATATAATAACTCTTTTAATATTATTTTATGAATTGTCATTTTAAATGCTTAACGAGCAAAAGAATACAATTCTTAAATACATCCATTAGTAAAGAATTTCTATTTATAACTAAAAAAAAAAATTTAAAACATAATACATTTTTTTACCTTTCTGAAACTGTTTTTCTTCTTAATCTTAATTCACAATATTGGATAAAAGAAATCACTGCCAAACATTAAACTGTTCATTTGACCATTAAAAGTGAGGTGGACCTTCACCTATTTTATAAACAATATTGTTCAATATTGAGTCCGATCTTTGTTTACAATATTATTATACCATGGTGAATATGGTTAAAGGTTATAAAACCAAAACGAATCAAAGTTCTGTATTATTTCGCTGAATGCGCGTAATTCATAGCTTATTAACATATTAAAAAATAAACATAATTTTTTTTTTGTTTTGAGATAAACCGAATCGTAAATATTTGTTCAATTTATCAAAGATTGCAAATTATTTATTTGTTAATAATCCATGCACCCAAAGTCGGTTTTTAGACTTTAACCTTAACAACAACAACAACAAAAATTAAATAAAAATTAAAAAGATCATTTTTAGTAAATGTTCCCCTAAACAACGTACTAAAAATTGGTTAATTTTAGTTAAGCCGTTTAGGAGTTATGACCATAACACAAGTAAGGACGTACGTACTGACATACACTTTGGTCGCACTGACATATTTTCCGCGGTCAGGGAGTGGCAAACCCTTGTTCCTCACGATTATTTTTTTTTCGGATAACGAGAATACATATTGTATCCTACCGCATATCGTTTTTTGAAGAAAAAAATCCGATCATCAGAAATAAACTTGTAAAACTTATAAAAAAATCTTAATGCATTGCGTTAGAAATTGGCTATGAAATTTTGCACTATATTCTCGATAATGTGACAACTGAGGTTACATATTTTAGTTTAGTTTTTATATAGTAAATTTTTTAATGCATCAGTGTGTTTTTAAGCATTGATAATACATAAAAGTAAAACTATGAATGTTTTAAACTATACTATTTGAACGGCTGAAATTTGGAAGTATTTGTGACATTTGCAAAATTTGAATTGTTTAACATAAGTGAAAATGTTAAACATCGATCGTACCGCCTTCGGTAATTCCAAAATAAACTTTTTTTGTCAATAACTTGATCTTTCGAATGACCTCGGTAAAACCAAAATGTCAGTTTATAGATAATTTGATTTTACACCACATACTAAAATTTGATTACGATTGGTTTACCAGTTTACGACTGAGACGTGTTGCGAACAAAAGGACGGACGAACAGACAATTCCGAAGGTATTACTAGAATTTCTGTATTGCCAAAGTTTTTCGTATGAAAAACGAGGGCGGATATATAAAATTAAAAATTATAAGATTTTCAAAATGGCCGTTTACCAGGAAACTTCAGTCTCGGTTAACAGCCGATAATGTTTTCTTCATCGGTCTAAAACTGTTACAACTGTCAAGACAAAAACGTGTTTCGCCAAAAAAAAAAAAAAAAACAAATAAATATATATGTATAAATGTCTGCACACTATTCATCGTATCTCTCGACGAACAAACCTTAATTAAATACCTTAAACGAAATAAAACGGAAAGAAAGTAGCCTCAAACAAAATGCATGTGGTAAAACGTGCGCTAAAAATTCGATACCGCAAATACTCCTATAGCCATACGAATATTCTGTACATTATGGCCAAGAAAAGACACGCATATGAGCTGTACTGTTTTAAATATAAACAGAAATCAATCTTCTTAAGCCATTGTTGGTATGGTGGCGGAGCGGAGGAATTTCATATATGCGGAATGGAACACTTTGCAGCCTTTTTATAGCCGCGTGCATGTGTGCTTCTTAAATTTTATGCCGCATATTTCCTTTTTTTTTTAACCATCTTCCGTTTTTATTCTTCGCGATGTTGTACATTGTACAATATATTACCGCGCACACACAACCATCACAGGCAGGTTAAGATGTTGAAACGAAATGCATACACTCGCACGAACACTGAATAACATAAATCCTTGAAAGCGTGCACATAAATAAATCGCAAGCTTTTTGTGCTGGCTCTCGCTTCCCTTTTTTTTTTGCTTCCCCCTTTCGCGTGTGTTGTTTATTCGTTTCATAGTTATTTTATTTTATTACACTTATAAATGTGTATAATTTCTGAGCAAACCCTTTTGCATGCAATTTACGCTTGTACTGTGTACTGTGTTTTCCTGCATGCGTCAGGAAACAGCATCCAACGGCCCCTCCACCGCCAGAATGGCAAAGTGAAGAAAAAACCGTATCGGCTCCTCTGAAGCAGCTTTCTTGTAGCCTCGTTCAGAATCCAGAACACCCCCATCCTACAGCAAACGCGGCAAATTCACTAATACACACACATCAAATACGAATTTGTCTCGAGTAAAGGCGAGCTACAAAACACAAAAAAAAGCAGACAAGGCGAGCAGATGAATGCAAAAGCAATAGTCACTTACGGTACTGTTTTACAATTTGAAAAAAGAAGACAAACCAGTTTTACTAGAAGCAAAAGCATATCGTATATACATAAAACATATACATACGCTTGCATGTACAACATTTGAAAGAACCAGCAGAAGACGCAAAAAACGCCATCCCAAATGACAGCCATCAGAGCCACCCTCCCAGCCCTCCCATATAACAAAAAAAAAAACTCTTCCCCAACAAAACTCAACCCTCGTGCATAAAATTTTGCCAAAGCAATTTATTCTTTACATTTTGTGTTTTACTTTTTTGTGTCTCTACGGTATTCTTCGAGTTTTTCTTAGCACACCCGGGCGCTGATTTTATTAGGAAGAAAGCTGGTGAGATTCGGGGTGTGGGGAGCTGTGTTTTTTGTGTCACAGCATAAGTACATGTGCAAGACACATACGCACATAAACATACACTACCGCAAACACCCACACCCACAACTTACTCACAGACTGACTCACCAGCTCAGTATATAAAATGAATTTTGTAACGAAGGGTATTATACTTCTTTTTTACATCTTTGTATCCACCACAATTTTGAGAGAACGGGTGAGTGTGGGGGAGTTGGTAAGTTGGATAAAATGTGACTCGCCGCCACACCAAACCGTTGTACAATGTACACGCGGCATATAAGTGCGGATGATATTATTCCTTGCGCACATAGTCAGTTCATTTTCGTGACTGAGGGTATGTAAGCAACAGCGCCATGCCTGTTCTCTGCACTACGTCTCAAGCAACGGCCAGATGAAGAAAGCTGCTTGAAAAAAAATCAAAATAAATGAGCATATAGGGAGCCACCAAATAACGAGACGCAAAAAGAAACGGCAAAAAATTCCATCGCCTGCTTCTCCAAAATGCGGTGGAATAAGATTTTCACTTTTTATTGTGGTTGCTTGGTCGATATGAATTTTCTCCCCCAAAAAATAAGAAGAGGGTGCTTTCCTCGGAATGGCACATGAACAGTGAATACACACACACACACACACACAGTGAAACAGTGGGCGAATTAACGGGAAGCAACAATACAATCACATTTGCCTTGGAATGTTAAGAATAATATGCATATCACACGGCCATCACTCCCACCGCATAATCGTGTTCCATTCTGCACATTCGGTGAGTGTGAGTGTATGCGTGCTAGGGGGTTGGTGGGCAGAGTGGGAAGGGTGGGCAGGGTGGGGGCTGTTTCGAATAGTATAGAGTCGAGCTGGCACACGGAACATTGTGTACGTCACGTTGTTTATAAAGAGTCTATACATACAAATATATGTATAGTACGAGCATATATGTGTAAAGGCATGTCATGTTGGGCGAGGGTTTTTTGGCGGTGTGGGGGTGCGAAAGAAAAGTGTTTTTTGTGTGTTGGCTTGAGCACAGCGTGCAGAAGGACGTGGCGGTATGGCAAGATGGGTGGTATTATTACGAGCTAGTGTACGTGTTCGAGTGGGGTCGGAGGACTGCCTTTTAGATGGTTAGTTAAAAAAGACGAGAAGTCTTATACAAAACGAAAAATAAGGATTCGATCGTTAAGGGACTGGATTTTATGTTTTTGTGTATGTTTTTTTGTGTGTAGGTCGAATTGGGAGGCTTTCAAAGGACGAAGAGTATGGGGAAGCGGAGATCAGGGCAAGAGAGGCGTTTTGTATGAGGGGATGCGTTGCTGTTGGTGGGCAACGAATATTTCTTCGTGATGACGGTGTATAAAAGTGTTCATGTATATTGATTTTGTCGTCTCATCCTGTGTGTTTAATTAGTTTGTTTATTTATTTATTTTTTGAAGCTTAACACGCGCGTATATTTTCGATAGGGACTGATATGGCGAATAAGATGGTAATCGATTTTTATTGAAACCACTTTATTGCTCTGAGACAATAATCTGAACGGCTTTTGCTATAGGAAATGGTGTTCAGTTTCTAATTGTTGATTTGGGAAGCAAATGAAAGAATTTCAAATGGCTTTATGTCTGTCATTATGAGAGAAAGCATTAATTAAAGGATATAGATACGCCTCACCGTAAGTTTAGCCAATTATTCGTATAACTATTGACGCGCACGTATTACATTATAATTTATGAAATTTACTAATTTCTTTAAGAGACGTGAGGACTGAGCATATTGCTTTTGAAAACTAAATCGGTTTTAGGACACTGATTACTAATTACATCTTACATGTCGAAAATTAACTCATTATTCAAATATATTGCTAAAAAACTATTCAGAAAATCGTCTTTAAAACCATTAAATAAAATATAAAACGAAGATCCTTTTTATAGTTATTTTCAACTGCAGATACAACTTTCATCTAGCATTGATCCATACAGCGAGATTGTTCGCTGTATAATAATAGCTTACTGGACATGTGATAACCTTTATTTCGTATGCAGAAGATTAATGTGCCGTCAGCTATCTTCACTGTGGCTCATAGATTATCTACTTGTATAAATCCAAAGAATCCATGTAAAACATATCAACAAAGATAAAGTTGCAAGTCTATAGTTCACAGTTAAAATGGAAAGAAAAAATGTCGATACATATTACTGTAAAACCAATTTGTTTGGGATGTCTTGATCAACGAGAAGCCTGCGCTATTTATTTTACTGCAGCTACTGCAACATCTATAATGATAAACTTAATGTATGGGTGCGAACTTTTTAAGTAATTAATTGTCCCAAAAAAAAACTGTACTAAATTACTCGTCAAAAAAAAATTTAACATAATTCATTTACAATTGATGCATAAAAATATGAAATGAGGTTGGTCAATTATTTTAATTTTTAAACAACAAACTTAACTCACTACGCACAATGGCGGTCGAACATTTCACAATTCGCAACACGGCAGGACATCCGAAATCCTAAATGCACGCACGCTTCCACGATATCCCGCATTTATCATCAATTGTACCACTATTTATTTCGTTAATTTGTTTCAGTTATAAATAATTCCGCGTAATTACAGCAATTGTGTTCGGCTTGCAAAGGTTGCATTCACTTTGTGTTTGTTTAACCCCCACAAACACTCGCACTGACACACCAAACTGATTGCCACACGAATAATAATGAAACATTAAAATACAGACAAATAATGTTAAGTATGAATGCATGGTTGGAGAAACTGGTAGAGGGAGCTGAAGGGGGTGGCGGCATCTCACCTCAATGACCATCGGAACCGCTTTATTTCATATTTCGTGGTTGCACAAAGTCAACCCCAATATGTGAAATTCGAAAGTCAATCAATGAATACAGAGCAGTATTGAAATTATAAATGTAAAAACTGAGCATTTCCACAATTATCGGGAAGCCATTTTTAATATTTCAAAACAAAAATGAATTAGTGCACATCGAAAAGAGTTAAGCTAAATATATAGCAATCAAACATAAAATGTCTGTATGAGTGAGGGAAAACAATATCAAATAATTGAAACCCATTTTTTTTTTTGTTAGCTTTTTTGTTGGTTTTATTACTACTAAAATGGCTGCTGCAACTTTCTATAAGCCTTAAGCAGGTCAGTATTACAAATGGGTTTTTATAATTGTCCCACCCCCTACTAAACGCTCCGTTCAAACCACCCCTGTTACAAATTACTGGTGCGTATCTTTTTATTCTGAAACTGAAATGGCGCACAATATGAACGGAAACCATCTGTACTATTGGAATCGAAAGCAATAAAGGCGGTATAAAATATTGAAAAGGAGTGGTGGAAGCGATGCCCTTGGCATTGTATGACGTCACATAAATTTTAATGGTACGCTATTTTCCTTCCGTCCGTTGTTTGTAACACAAAATTAGTAATTCCAAATCTCTGCCTTTCAAATTTGATAACCTAAAATCAAATTTTCTTTGCACACCTTGAAATTGTATATAAGTACACGTATATGAAATCTTGCGCTGGCTCTCCCTGCCGCGTGTTTTCACTTTATAATCACGCTTTTTTCACAACAATTTAAGATTTAAATACACAAAAAATGCTAAAATTTATCACATAAGTCAAAACAAATGCCAAAACCACTGTGACAACTGATGCGCTGTACTTCGAACTATGAAAATAATGAAAATGATTCAACCACTTGGTCCGACACACCAAAGGGATGAATGGAAACTGACCATTGAATAAAATAGCCGCGCATCTGTCTTATTGTAGAAAGCTTTTGTCAACAAATCCCCTTGACGGTGTACAGTCCACAAAAACGTTTAAACGCACGAAAAAGGGTCATGGTTGTGATGATTTCAAGGAATCAGATGACCCACAGATTACGCTATGCGACGCGACGCGACGTGACTTCTGCAGCCGCGCGGCTCGCAACGCACATACGTTGAGAACATGTAGTCAATTGCTATAAATAAAAGGGTGGTCAGCTGAGAAAGCTGCGCTCATTTGCATATGTGACCCCTCTAATCTTCTGAGTTAATTTACACGCGCGAATTGACCCATACTCGGTGCACATCAACAGGATTGTGCTGCTGCTTACACATCGGTCATTTGTTTATGACCGGCTGTCTGTATTTTAGTTTCTTTAGGGGACGCATGCCGACCATCAAGTATTAAGTTGATTTGTCCGACGTCCAGTACCAGTTCGAATTCAATTTATTGTACATTATGCCATTAATGAACTGGTAAAATGCGAGAGTAAACCTGGATTAAGGAATGTTGTTAATACAATTTTGCAATTATAACGCTTATAAATATTAAAGAAATATTTTACCCATTTCGGAAAATTGCTGTTCCCTTAGCAATCTGGGAATATCGCGTCATTGACCTTCAAAATAACTGTTCCACAAACGTCTTTTTTGGGAACATGTGCGTTGCAACACAAAACAGCAGTTACTGTATAAATATGCATATGGTCATTCCAATACTCACTTCAACGATTGAATCTAGTGATTTTCCAGTTGTGTAAGACAAATATTTGTGTGTGCAAGCCTAACAGACTGTCATCAGGCTACTTAAGTCTAAAAAAAAACAAAGCAAAAATGCATTTTGTAACGGTATTCTATGTAATTCTCAATTAATTCCGTATAAATAATGAAAACCAGATGAAAAAAGAATTGTAATCATAACTTAAAAAACAGGAAAACACATGCAGGTAGGTATTTATAGCGACGACCTTTGATTTCTTCACATGTCGCGCCTTAATCTTCCCATAAATATCGGTCGGAAAACACGAAATATACTCTGCGGCTGGTGGAGAGCAACCCAATGCGGTGCGGTCGCCGCGGGAAGCAACATGTTGTGTCTGCCGCATGGGATTGTTGATCTGACTTGATTTGGTACCCTTATTTTACATATACAATAATTTGTACGTATACACACATCGGGTATATGCGGGTGAATCCGACTGTGTGATTGTTAATATCCATATGTGTTTGTTTGTAATTGCTTGAAGAGGATATCCAGTATAAATATATATATATATATATGCATGCTACACATTAACGCAATTACGCAATTCAAAATACGTAAAACTACTTAAAGATGGAAGTGCCATTTAACATTTTGTGGACACTGCATCGATTCAGAAGTGCGTTTTTGCGTTTATATGGTACATAACATAGGTATGTTATATTAAAGCGGTACTCTCATGTTTAACATATCATCATTGTGTTGTCTGTCAGTCAAGTACCGACGATGTCACTTGCTGTTAATTTAATTTGCCACCATTAAGCTATGGTATAATACGAGGGCCTGTGCGCCTGAAAAGTGTCTAAGAGAACGCGCGAACGTACACCCACAATGGACATCCACATTTGAATACGACCAAATAAAATCGGGGGCCAAACACGCAGAAAATAGAATAACAGTCAAGGGAAAAGCAGCAGTATTTAATAAACAGCAGAAAATCTGCCGGCATGAAAGTCCTGTGCTAATGGGGAGACAGGAGAATCGCCGAAAAAAACCGTATAGCCGCACACAAAACGGAAACTCAAACAGAAGCATTCGCATAGCGGCGACACATCCTTTTGCGGAATGGAATTGGCGATTGGCGAGTGGGAGTTGGATGGTCATCCGCCCCAAAACAGCTATACCCCTTATGGTCGGCAGTAAAAAATAGCCCGTGCTTTCATGTGTAGGAAATGATCACCCTTTGGCGTTTTTTTGTCTGCTCACCACTGGGAAGCGGGAATTTATCAAAGACATACGGCAAACAGCATTTAGTGGCTGGGAAATAAACTGTTGCTTGTAACAGCCGCAATTGCTAATCACTGTTTTCCCACACATATGTTGTCGGTTGAGAGATGACTTTTTTAACACGGTACACATTTTTTCATTGCATTTCTTGTTGGTTTTTCGTTACCAAATATGTGGATGGGGAGCATAATTTAGTTGTTTTTTTTTTATATTGTGTGTTCATATGCATGAACGATTATTGATTCAAGTTTTTATAGTTTACACCACATCTTGTCTTTATTTAATTAAATGATATGATGAATATCATTTTCTGAAAAACATTAATAAACATAAAATAAAACACGCGATACTTTGACAAAACGTGTTTCTGCATACATTAGAATATTTGTCAAAAAAGTAGGATAACAAGATTAAATATACTATCGCCTTTTTGTTTTTTTCGTATGAAGGCAGATATAAATATTGTATATGAATTTCAATGTTCTACAATCTACACAATTGTTAAACTACATAATTGTAAAACTAAATTGTTACATGTTCAAGGTCAACGTTTTTTCAAATATCTCTTCAAAACGGTTTGCCTGTCGGTAATAATATTGTTTAACCAGTTGTAGGCCTTTAACAAACTAACAACTTTGCTCGAAAAATGTTTTGACTAAAATCTAGGAATTCCCTCCTGTATTAAAAAGTAGTGGGTATCACATGAAAGGGAGTGAAGTCCCGAGTACGAAAATACAAAGACGATTTTCTTAATGTTTACCTGGTTATGTTAAATATCTTTATTTTACAAGTCTTTTGACAAATACCACATTTTTCTTTGCTTATATTTGGATATAACATATATATGAAATCTTACGCCGCGCCGCGCCGCGCCGGCTCTCCCTGCCGCGCCTTTTAAACTAACAAATGATTTATCTTGGTTTTTTGATTTACGAAGAGCATTTAATTAAGTTTTTTCTCAAATGCACATCAAAAACTATAATATAATTTTTGGTTTGACAATTTTATTCATTATATACATTAGGATTGAATCAGTCGATATTATTATAGCTCATCTATGACTTAACAACGAATCTTAAGAATTTAGTAACATATATCAAAATTAAAATTCCAACGAAGACAAATGATCCAAAATAAAACATTTATAAAACCAACAGTATTTAAAATTTTTAGTTTGATTTAAATAATACTTATATGATAATATAAATAGAATAGTTGTAGGGACATAAACAACCTTGCAAGAACTATTCCAGTGAGGCCGAAATTTGAGGTCTATCTATAAACAAAAATTGATTTAAAGAAAAGTTTATTAATGCTGGATCGCGACTCACAACACCTAACTAAATTTTTGGTATGCTAGATACCACAATTCGAGATATAGCGATAATCGACATTAGACAGCTATACCACGTTTCATATTTAAAATATATACAAAACATGTTTAGGTATATACGGCCACGTATCCAAAAATCATATTTACAAATCTTTAAAGTTAACTTTTTTTAGAAATATCACAAACTAAATGTGGGATCGCAAAATATGCAAATTTTACAATAAAATTGTTGAAAAATATTTCTGTATTGGCTTTTTAGCTTAATAATAGAGCAGAACAAAAAACCTTTTGAAAAGTTGAATAAAGCAATGTAACAGCTTACTGAATGTTTTATGATTCACAAATATTAATAAAAGGTATACAAATGAAGAAATATTTAATTACTGATACAAACATGTTTGCACGGAACTTGAGCTCAAAGCTGCGACATATGATTTAAATATATTTATTGTCATGCCCCCAAAGTAGCTATTTGTTACATTTAGCAGGCATCAACAAAAACGAAATCCATTTGCATGCCACAGCAGCGTTCGTCCCTCCACCACCATGATGCCACAATGTCACAACAAAAAAGTAACAAGTTTTAACCCTTTTAAAAATCCTTGCAAAGCGAGTGCAAAAACAGAGGAAAAAATCGCTCGCATCTTCCGCTTATGTGCTCCTGCATATCTTGTGAACCCCAAACGTTTCATTGCGACGTCCCATTGCCACTGACGACTTCTCCCACACTCTTATCATGGCAAGAAATTACATGTAATTTAAGTAACAATGAAGAATTTTCCAGAGGGTACCATTTTTTCGATGATTTATTATTCCCAGATTATGCAAAGTGTAACCAAGGCGTTCCGAAATAGTATAGCAAGCCGTCTGCTGGCGGTATATAAACATAATGTATATATATTATTTTGACAAGCTATCCCTCCCAAAAGAAAGATGTTTAGAACAAAAAAGTGCGAATGATGTGTGTTCCTTTCTTATATAGTTAATTATAAATGTTGAGTGTGCCTCCTTTGTAAAATTAGACGTAGATTTTCTTGCATAATTCTAAAATGTTTGCACACTACCCACAGAATCCTCTTAAATATAAAT
>JANSTS010007159.1:0-14577 GCA_026546915.1 Sylvicola fuscatus
CTTGGTCAATAAATGCATCCTATCATCTTCACCATACATGTGCATTTTGCATGCAAGAAAATCGCCTTTTGCACTTATAAGATTGATTTCAGATATTACTACCTGAAATTGATGTTTTATTTGCCACTGCTAATGTAATTGGCTTGCTGGCACTTTGCAAAAGCCAATAGCCATTGAAATGTCGTCAATATCAATCGTCGTCGGCTGTAATTAATTTCGCCAATCCCATTCATACGACAACAATTTGTAAGTCAACATGACCGATGCTCACATTTTCATTTGGATGCGATCTTCAGCTCTCTTGTTTAGCTGCACCAACCGCCACGACCACGCCGGGCGGCCGCTGGTGTGTGAGGTACACGCTTCGAGACATCACCACCGCGCATGCATGCGCGAAAAAAATATCCAGCGTGTACGCGATCAAATTGTAAAGAAGCTTATACTTTCCAAATTTGTGTATAAGGTGGCTGGTTGTCTGTCCACTGAGTCCCGTGGCCTCTGCCGCTGCGATATATTTCCGTATATATTTCACATCAATATTGTTCGACCATTTTAAGAAATGCAGCAGCAGGTCCACGCATAAATGCTGCATACATAAAATGTGTGTGCATTGGAAATTTGTAATCGATTAAATTTACAATCAATTTAAGGCAACCATCTTTAATTCAAAGCCTAATCGCACATTTAAGGAATTGTGACATGTTGCATGGGTTGTAAAGACGTACATGAAATTGCACGTTTGGTCTTGCACTGTATAATCTGTACACATATTGTATTTTGTATGTGGATTAGTTTGTTTTTACAGTTCAACTCAGTACAACTTCATTGGAATTTAGTGCGATTATTTAAGACAATTTGTATAATGCAATTAATGCCAAATGAAATTCGATTCCTTTATACCCGCAATGTCCAATGATAATCAGACCATAATATATTAAGACATCTAACTGTATAAAATACTAATAGACGAACGAAAAAATTGTGAATTCCCAATGGTAACCGTTTGTGAATTGTGTGGCTGAACAATCGTAAATAATTCATTTTCCCAATATAATTTCATTCCTTTCTATCGTCGAAGTAATATGTAAGATGGTTGGCCGCAGCTCCTATTCGAAACCAGAAGGTGCACTCAATTATCATCACCGCAATAAGTCTCCTCAAATGCACTCGTCTGCGCCAGAGCTTTTCAATTGGCTTCTCATATAGGTATTCTCCATTTAACCGACTGATTCATGAACAACTGCACTTTAGTTCATGTAGTACTTTTGAACGCTTTTTTGGGTTTGGGATTTTCTTCAAAGTATCTTACCTATATTATAAGTATATAGTCGCGGAAAAGTCATGACTTTTGTTCTCCTTTCAACACCATAAATCACTGATCTTGACAAGATCATCGCGCGCAAGCGCAACAGCCTCTGCCGCTTCGGTCTTTCGGAAACAAGACCATGGCATTTGGCTAGCTATGGATAGATAAAGACGCTGCTGCGCGCGCGGATTGGAAATTCTGTTATTAAGTGTTATCTCAGCAGACGCACAGGGAAACGGTTAGGTAAAAAAGGATATAGCAGGGCGACTGCGTCATGAAATGTTCACTTCTACACGTAGATGAGTTGTAGCAGCGGCCAATTAATTATTAATGGAAAGATGTTGGAATGCTAAGTGATGGGAATTGTGGCAGTTAACACAGTGGTGGGTATATATACATAAGAAATGAGGAAGTGGCGTTATATCTAATGATTTAAAACACTGTTGTTTTATGAAAATGTGAAGTTAGTTCGTGAGCTAGCAGGTTCTGTAAATTAGAGATGATTAATTGACGTGGAAATGGCTGTGAAAAATGTGTTTTCAAACAGGGGGATGATCTTTAAATGTTTTCATACAATTAATGGTTTAATTTGAAATTTGTACTTATACACAATTGTGAGTCTTATGATTTATTTGTCTTTACGCACTTGCCTATTCACCTTACCAATTATGAAAACGATCCAATTTCAGCATATGCTCTACATAAACGCTTGTGGTTGCCATAAAGTGCAATAGGTCTTTCACGTGCGGTGAACACATGAAATTCGATTGAAGCCGGCCAAACATTATTCATCCGGTATAAACCACGACATCAAATTATATTGATCTTAGCCTAATAGTGGCAATTTGGAATAATTTCTTTATAGTCCACGAATCGAATTATATCCGCACCACATTTCTCCCTCACACGCTTTATCAGGTAACACGGCCTAGCCTAAATATACATATGTGCGATGTACATATATGTATGTAGCGCTCTCTAGGCCGAACATAATCTTTTAACCTTGCTCCTCAGTCGGTGTAAATTTCGTATGAGATTATGGCCAACAATGTTCCTGTTATGTTGTGCCATGCGGAGTGTTTTCTGTTTTTTTTTGCTCGTGAGAATTTCATAAGCGCACCAGATTCAGTGTGCAATATGTATATGCGAGATAGCGACTGGAACTATAGCGAGGAGATTTTCATTTTCGCCGTTTGCATCCGTGGCATCTCCAATGCCCGTCGCCACATCTCCACCGGCAGCATCATGTGCATGTATGTATCCAAAAGGTTATACAAGTCGTGTTGAACTGCGGGGGGAAGCGTGGATTGATTATTTTATAATCACGATCTAGAATATCTTTTTATTGCGCCTCGATTTTTTTCTCGTTTTTTGCGCTTTTTTTATAGAGTGGGATTTTTGTTTGCAAAAGCATAGCACAGAGCCATTGAATGTGGAACTGAAATTAACAGAAAAATCACACACATTTATGCTCGTGTACGACGGCTTCTCACTCTTTCTGTCTTGTCGTTGTCTGCATTTTGGCAAGAAGCCGTCGCAGCGTCCAAAGATAGTTCACCAACTAGTTGTTGGAATTAGAAGAGGGTGCTTGCATGAAGATGATCACAAAACACTTGTTCACTTTTGAAATTCACGATTGCTCTGCAGTCTGCAATGGTTTTCTTGGATATAGTTTGCGGCAGTGATCTGATTTTGCTTGTGCTTTGTGGAGATGTACACGAATTTGTGTTGGAATATGTAATAAGCGCGGGTGATCGTTAATACAGAAGGCCAAGATTAGATGTGAGGCGCGCAAAATTAAATAAGATGTTAATATGCATGATTCAAGATGAATTCGCTTCAGAAAATTCAGCAATATCCACGAGTTTTCAATGTGATTAAATTAAATTTGAATTCCCAGTAATCTTCTTCGGATAAATTGTCTCACAGAAGTTAATAAATGTTACGGTAATAGAACATAAAATTGAAGAAGGATGAGTAACGTCTTTCGCCGGCACTCTGTTCCAGTGTACGTGCTTCGAATTGGCGATGGCGTAGTCTTGCCAAGTCGAGAGTTCATGTCACACAAAACTCGCTGTCTTTCCTCTGATCCCATAAACTGCAATTGACTTGCATCTTTCAGTAAGATAGCACAAAAAGCGAGTGCATTTTTCACGTACACATAAAATTCGTTCAAATCAAGTTTTTCTTCTATAGCAATAAAAACGTTTTTTTTTTTCAATAAATTTACTTTACTAACGGTCAATCTACCTTTTTTTGTTGCAGTCATTCTTCGGCCGGACCTACAACAATTTGTCATCAATATCGGAGTGCAAAAACAATGGCGAATGTGTGATCAATAAAAAAAATCGGACGGCGTGCAAAGCCTGCCGCCTGAGAAAGTGCCTGCTGGTGGGCATGTCAAAGAGTGGCTCACGCTACGGTCGTCGCTCCAACTGGTTCAAGATACACTGCCTGCTACAAGAGCAACAACAACAGAAGGGCGGCTCACCAAATAACAACACCAACTCAAATTCGGCCATACTGCCCAACAGCTTTCTGCCGGCGCACTTCCTCAATAGCATGTACAACGTAAAGCAAGAGCCGCGCGGCTCGGCGAGCACGCCCAGCGACTCGGGCGCGTCATCCGCCGATCCTGAGGAGCGCAGCAATCGCGAAGGCTCTATAGAAAGCTCAAGCGTTGAATCGAAAACCGATAAGTCATTTATGATGATGAGTCCAAAGACTGAAACAACTCGCACCATGAGCGAGTCACTTTCACCGTTTGTGATGACAAATGGACGCATCAGTGCGTCCTCGTTTGTGCATGTTCCTGCGATTTCTTTTCCGCCCGTGCTGTTCCCGTCACCACTGCGTCCGCCACCTGGCGAGCAGCAGCACGAGCCAATCGATTTGTCGCTGAAGTCGTCACGCAAACGCAGCCGGCCGGTGACACCGTGCCCACCGTCGTCACCCCAACGACCGCCATCCACATCCATGGAACTGCACAAACCGGCGCCACTCGACTTGACACTGGTCAGGGCCAAATCGCTCTCGGGATAGAGATAGTGCCTTTGCTCATGCTTTAGTGCAGAATCAATGATTATTTCGTAAGACTTTGCAGTGGCCAGATGATGTCGCTCAGTGATTAGCATATAATATGTAGGATACATTTTGTGGCCAGCTCTAGGGACCATAAGCCAGTTTTTTTTTGTTTTTAAATGGAAGCCAATGGAAAGTTCAGCATTGCCGAATTTGGATGACGCCAACACGACTTCATGGAGTTAAATTTAAGTTTTTTTTTGTATATTGTATATTACTCGGTGCCAGCCATTGTGTACAAATCGCGAAATTCCAGTACATCAAGGGCTTTTAAACTTGACCACTACTCGATTTCGTGCATTTTCAGTATGTATAGTAATTTATTTAAATTGAAACCATTTTTATTTTGTGTATTCCTTCGTACTTAAAACAATTTAATATATTTAAATACATTTAAGACATTTTATTTATATATAAAATTTTAGAAAAATTTAGTAATAATACGTGTTTTGTGTAAATAGAATTTGTTATTGTTTTTCTTTTTCTATAACTGTTTGAAAATTGTTAAAGAAAATAAAATTAAATTATGTGTTTTTAAATAATTTTATTATACAATTAATATATTTTGTTTTAAATAAATAAGTATAAAAAACTGAAAACGTTTTTCATTGAATAGTCAATTTGAATGTTAAACCATTCTGAAAACATCACTAGATCGTTCCCACACAAAGATGTACGGTTCGAAGAGTTCATTATGTTACTTTCTTGAAATTAATTAAAATTGTGGCAACATTGTATCAATTCTAACAATGAGTTTAACCATTACTTCAATTCTTTCTTCATCTTCATTCTGGTTCATGTCGAAAAAAGGTCTTTGAAGTTACTGTTTTCTCGGAACAATATCACCCATAAATCCCACAACCGCCCAAGGCATGTGCATTGCGAGACATAGCATTTATATAAAATGAAACGCAAAGATCAATGGAAGAAAGTAGCTGTTACTTGACCAATTCAATCCAATCCACTCCACTCACTTGATTTATTATTATTGAAATCTCCATTTGGGGAGTACGATAAGATGAAATTACACACACTCGCTGATACAGTCATCATCCACATATTCACCGCTCAATAAAATGTGCGTACAAAGACAAGGAGTGATTATCACGTTGCCATACCGTCTTTTTCTGTCATTTGTTCGTTGTTATCCAATTTAAGCGAAATCGCCATATTTCAACCGGTTCGCCGGTCATTATAAAATTGAAGTGGACAAATGTATTTCAGGACGGATTTACCGCGTATCCTCCCCAACAAACGACATAAGTACGCAAGACGAAGAAAGTGTTGTGTGATGCCAGTACGTTGTCGAATGCATTTTTCCACTTATTGTTTGCTACCAGGCGATAGTAATGCATCTAACGACAGTGCATTTAGCCGTGCGGCATGTAGCTGGATAAAAAAACGTTCAAGATCCATAAAATTAAATTGTGTTAAATACACTCCTGATGGTTGATTAGGAATTGCTGGCATTTTTTACCTGCAGTCTCCAACGCAACACTGAAATTGAAGCATCACTTGGATTTAATATGGCCACAAGTGTAATATATGTAGTACCTTAAATGGAGGCATATATGACATGTTAAAGCAATTTACAATAGACCGAATGAGGCTGAGGTTTCATATTAATATGTTGGGTGACAGGGAGAGTGGTGCAACGGTGCATAAAATCAATGTGCACTTATATCGATAAAATTCAATGACACCAGTATGGGTATCGATACGCAATGGATATTCGTTATGGAAAATAAATTTATGTTCACATTAAATTGAATTGCGTTAAATATAACAAAGTAAGTGGTGTTCGTCGCTTAAGTCTTTCGTTTCTTGTTTCTGGTGTATTTTTTACTTCACTGCACTATTTTTGCTGTGGCATGGTTAAGTGGATAACTTATGTTATGGATTTTTAAATCCTTTAGTAGTCATTAGTTACTGTATTATGAACATAAAAGTCTCAGCTAATCCACTTGTTATTAGGCGACTGAAGATTCATTTCGGCCGCAGGGGTTCATGTGGATCAGTAACACCCACCCACATACATAGAACTTGTAATTGGCCAATAATACACATAAAATGTATGCTGATAATTCAGACTTTTCTGTGCATTAAAAACTTGTATTCAGTCTGATCTCTAAATTTATTGACGACCAGTAATTAATTGAACTGTTATCAATTGAATAAGTTGTGTGATAAAAAATATGCCTTTAACGTTTTAAATTTTTAAGTGTTAAAAACGATTTTACATATATTTTAATGTCGTTAATGTTAGGGAAGCAATGTAGCCACTTTCCGCAACAAATTCTTATGACTTCCATTACTGGATCAATAAACACTATAAAATGTCTTTTGATATCTATAAATCAATGCGCAGCACCGTCCAAATAAGCAATACGATAATCGTTTAGGTTGTGATTACTAAAGCAACAACAAACGACATGTACCAGACGAAAAAAAAAAATTACCTGCGACGTGCACGCAAACAAAATAAGTTGTAACATAAACCATGAAGAGGCTGATAAAAATGAAGCATAATAACTCCATCGTCTTAATATTTCTCGCAGCAACAACCTGAAAGTAAATGTGTTTCAAATGTGTTCACAAGGACGATTGACTATGCGACAAACAAAAAGTGCTGCCGTGTACCGAGCGGAATTTATTGCTCCAGTTTTGGCGTTTCTTGTCATCGTGAGCTAGCGCGCGGTGCGGCAGCGCGAACCCGCAGAAAAACGCGCCACTAAAAATATATCGCACGACTTAATCGTATTTTATGCAGTAGCTGGCTGGATATAACCATAATATTGATAGCATTGAATATTTAGACTAATTAATGGGAAATTAATGCATTTTCATAAATGGCCTGGGAGTGCTGCATGTATCTTTTGATTGCTTGAGATATGTGCGACAGAATTAAATGAAGGGTAGATGTACGATTTACGTGCGATCGTTTACAGACGTTAAGAAGACGGATCAGTTGATGATTTAATTATTGGTATTGCCTTGTTTTTTCTATAAAAAAAAACATTTTTGCTTATTTTGTAAGCAAGTGTCGAATATAACATTTTTCTTGATGGCTTTTTAAGGGATGACAGAAACGTACGATTTGAGATTTTTCAATTATAACCAATAAATAGGTCTGCAAACATTTTAAGACATTCGCATTGACCTGTGTGAATCTTAGATTATTATTTGCATATATCGCTTGCCTGCTACCCGCATATACGAACGAATGGCTTTTTTCTTTACGCTAACTATATGAAATAACTTTCTAGCATTCTGCATTTGGCTGCTTGGCACCTATATTTAGTTATGTAGATTTTCAATTACTAATGCATCCTGGTGATTTAATGCACTAAGAGTCATCTGTGTGCATCGATATGGCGATAGATGCGAGTGCGACCATAAATACACATTTAAGTAGTATTGCGTGTGAGAAAATAGGATGCAATTTGTATTATTAGCAATATTTATGGATCAACTAAATGCATTTACATGTTATTTTATTATTATTATGATGGTTTGACTCGCGGTTTTGCAATTTCGTGTACATCTTCAGTGCTCGTCTTTCATACATGATGCCAATGGGGTTTGCCATAATTGAATGGCCTGCACCGACATGCCATATTAATCAATGGATTGTGGTCAATATGGAAATAAATTCTTCTTACTCTAAAAATTTAAATGGCACATTCATTGTATTTAAAACTAAAATTGAATCAAAGCGTCAGTCAGTTGGAAGACAAAAAGCTGAAGATTCAGCAACCCGTGCCATGTCCAACATAATCAATTCACCATATTGTCTTGTTCGATGCAATTACAACGGCTCCTTTCACAAAACTGCATGCGTATTCAAACACGATATGGCTATATGTAATTCCTTGAATTATTTTCAGCTAATAATTTTCCGAGTGAGCAGCGACTTGTTAAATATTGCATTTGAAAGGGAAATACGAGAAAATGCGCAGAGGTCAATCCGTAGAGGAACCTCTTTCGCTAAAATAATCGCGCAAGAAGATTTGATTTTGTCTCGTCTCCGCCTCACCCCCTTCTTCGCCGGCTTGTCGACCATTGAAAAAAGAAATACTCCACGTACAAATAAATGGGAAACTGGTTGGTGTGGAATCTTCTGCATGTGTTCATCTTTGGCACATGAGCAGCGGGAGCGGAGGGGTCGGTGAGCCAAGGAGGGGAGGGGAGGAGGGGGGCATTTTTCCTATTTGCCATTTTGGAATTCATTTTCAAGAATAAAACTCAAAACAAAAATATATAGACACACGTATAGGAATAGTCGAATAGAAAGAGGACTGCGACGTGGATGACCTCTGCTGCAGCAAGTGCACAATATGTGAAATTGTAGAAACTAAGCGCATTTGATTATAATTTTTACGTTTATATGCGCGCGATATGTGTTAGCCATAAAGTGGTCGTTTATGCGTCTGCTGTATGTAATCTCGCGTTTTGTACCTGCACTGGCATCTGGTCGCGAACCGCGGCCTCTGATAGATAGCTGCCCATTTGCTAGCAATGACTTTAAAGTGAATAATAATAATAATAACATTAGAAATACATATTTAAATGAAAAGTAATTCCACCTACTTTATGTAATGTATCTCCAGCATGATTGTTTCGTTGTTGTTGGATACCACAAACGTGCATGTGAATAGTTTTGCTTATTGGGCAGTGTGTGGACATCAAATAAATTGTGCACAACATGAGCAGTGCCAGTGGAGAAATGAATTGAGGCAGATATCATGTATTATTGTCATAGCGCGAGTAAAACTTCTAGGGAAACTGCCATTATATTGATAAACAATCGTTGGTGGCATGTTGGTGCGGCTAAAGCGTGTTCCATGGACGCAACTTGTGTGGTATCAGTAACAAATGTACACAATCTAATGGTAGTTAGGGACAGGTGACATTAATTTATGCCGCACTTGATGTCGCGATTATTAATTATATTGCAGCAACACCTTTTGTGGTGTGAACACAATTGCTGAATTCGTTTGCGTTCTGGAAATTAATGCAAGTTGTTCTTGAATATTCTTGTACACTTTATATTAATCATTCACAATATGTTTACTAACATTCTTAGCTATTTAGTTAAACGTGGCTAAAATGCAAAAATGTTGTCCTTAAAAACTGTATCAAATAATGAGACATAATTGGATCTGCACCAGCAAATTGAGAATAGTCATCTTAGCATGAATGTATCTTACTACAATCCAATTTGCCTCGCACAACATCACTTAACTGCAATAATTTAGCTAAGCGAACATACCAACATCAATTCGAATTGTTTATTTACGAGTAACGAGAATTTCTGCGATGAAACATCTTCGCCGCCAACAGTGAAACAATTTAATTTGCATGTCACCATATATCAGAAATGATTATCGTTCTACTTACGAACAGTAAATAGGCGCATGTGTGTAATGTGCGCCAAGATACGCGCATAGATCAGTCTCATTAGGGTCTGCAAGTGTCGCAATTATCTAGAGGCGGGCATTTGATGGCTGAAAGGGACAGATCAGCTAAGATTATTGATGGTCCACGCGGAAAAGCCGCTCGACCATCAAAGCTGCTGCGCGAAGCGAAATCGGCGCGCGCTCTTAAATGCATGAAATGCTTCTTAAAATATACATATACACGCGTGACCCATTCATATGTCAATTATAATTAGAAAATCGAAGCCACCAAACAATGCCACGACATATCCAGAGAAGTATTGGAAGTATTGGGCACAGTCGCACATCGGGTATTGGCCAAGAAGTCATTGATGTAATTGCGCGCCATCGCTTATGAGTGGACGTGTGTTGGTGATGCTCAAGCTTTACACTATCATCACTAATGTGTGCACATATTGGACAGCATTATGTCATCATTGAGGGTAATCAAAATTTAGTTGCAATAAGGATGATAATCATCTCACGGCGGAGCTGATTATGGTTAATTCATTAACGAATAATATACTTTTTTGATAGCGGTACCTCTCTTGGTTTTTATTAATGAATTTTATTACTTAAGTCTTTCATTTTTAGTACTACTTATTTGTGCCCTTTATTTTGAATCGATTACCCGGAGGGCATCCGATTGAAATTAGCCAGTTCCATGAAAATCTCTGTTTTGTCTTCTGTTTTTTTTTTGCTACACTTTTTTTCATCTTCAGCAAGCAGTTGCTATTAGAATTGCCGCAAAAACTCTATGCATCCGCAATACGTCTTGTAATTTCAATTACTTACCATAGCTCAGTTAGTTTTTGACAGGATTTGTGACACGCAATCGGGCAATCAAAATCTGTTCGACTTGTCCATTCGCGCATCAATGGACAACAGTCATGTTTCTGTGTAGGAAGTGTTCATAAATGAAACAAAAGTGATGGTGCCTACAGATATTTGTTTTACACTTTTTACCAGCAGGCACCACCTGAATGATTGTTCATTCCCAATTACAAATAATGACCTGCAGCCGCGAGCCGTTGGACCTCATAGACAGCACACATTTTGCCATCTTACCAGTTACCACCAGCACACGCAAGAACAAAGTGCCGGACTAAATGTTCCCATTGGAGTTTCCACTTGCAATTTATTCAGCATCGATTTGTCAGTTTCGCTCTAAATGGAATCATCATCCTATACTCATATGGATGCATATAGTCAACGTATTCTGCGCCGAACAATTCGCATTCGATGCATAAAATGAATTAACCAATTGAACAATACGAAATCAATTGACTACCAAATCGATCTCATATTAAAACAATAATCCATAAATAATAACAATGTGTGCATACACAAGTACATCCGCAACCCGTTGCCATCGGATTTCATCGATAGGAGACGAGTGCTCGTATGTGGCTTGATCTCGCGAGCGTTGCGCCGGTATGTTCCGCATGCATTACCATTTACTGCAGTGGGATTATCTCGCTCGAAATGTTTACATTTTCCCATAATTGTCCAAGAACAGCCCAATCGCCTTATTCAATGTGCTCACTCCCTACCAGACGCGATGCGATGGGCCGTGTGCTTCATTTGACTGTGCAAAGTTTATTGAATTGCAATGCCCGTAGTTGTAGTTTTGCTGGTAATTTTCTTTGCATATTATTAAATTGTAGTGTGCCGGAAAAAGATTTAATCCGCAATTTAGAGACTTCGACTGGATACCTGTCGTATCGAAAACGAACTTTACTGAATTTATATGCATTCCTTCTTGTTTGTTTGAATAATTCGAAATCATTTTTATAAAACTTCTTCACTCTTTTTAAGTAAATCCATAATTCTTCTGGGTTGAAAATATTGAAAAAATTAATCGTTACCAGAACACCGGCCTTCAACTGGAGCAAGTGAAGCGCGAGAAATGGAAAATGTTAAATTTCTTATTTTATGAATTATAAACCCATCCATCATTTGATTTATTGTTATTCTCGAATTTTTAATACGGAAATTATATATTTTATAACAAAAATTACCTTCAACCCTATCAATTATAATTATGAAAATTCATTTCAAAGAATTAGTTTTTAATAATATACTTTTGTTATTTTCAGATTATCTTTCTTCGTTTTCAACAAAGAATCCAACTTATCAAGGAAGGAATCAATAAGTTTAAAAGTAAGTAAAAATTTCATTTTATTTTTAAATATAATTTATAAACGATTTTCAACCAAATTTAATGAACAAATCTTTTCAAAATGTAAATAAGGTTGATGTCTTATGCTTTATTTGCACCAGTAGCAAGCAGATGAATTTTCTTTAAATTTTTATTGAAACAACGGTTTGATAGAATTTCAATTATCGACATTGTTTTTAAATATGCGTATAATTAATACTAGAAAAAAAAATACATTCCAAGGCGCAATTCGAATCCTCTGCAAAATTCGTGCGGTATTTACATAAGTTACCATTTAAAGAAGCCATTGTTACGCGAATGTTGTTTGAATGCTGGACGTGGACATACACCACCTTAGCTCCTTTTTTGTCTCTGTGAAAATGCCTAAAGTATTCTTTTGCACATATTTTAAGCATATGGCACGTTTCGTGTTGCACCATAATACAAAGCTGGATGCATTTATTTAACAGTTTTTATTTACCAGTAGTAAACGACATGATGCTTTTAAATCCCTTCAATGAGAAATGAGTTTTCTGCATCCTTTTAACGATGCGTTTGTCCAGCACGTTTTTTCGCTTGCATAATCTCACCGAAACACTGCAATAATGCAAATGCTGGTAATCGCATGCACTGTGTGGTGTTTGCAGTGATTTCAGATCAGTTGATCATCATGGTGCACCGCTGATCGTTAATGCTGTGAGAAGTGCATAGATGCAACATCACTTCTAGCCACCGCCTTTTAAAAGACGCACTGCATTAATGCACATTTTCCACATAGGCACATATCGTTTAATTAGCATGACAGTTTGTGCTGATCCAATCACGCTACCGTTCATAAGTGCATTTTCAGTGCTGTTAAGCGGCAGTTCATATCAATCAGCTGTCGGCGTGTGTTAACACAACTTACCTGTGTGCATATCATTTATGATAAAATGTAGCAAAATATGTTATTATTGGAGTAGGTAATTATCACATCAGCTGTCAAAAAAGCGGAATGCTGATCTTAATGCTAAATGTAGTTGCACTTTGCAGTAGAAATCCCTTTTTTTCGTTACATAAAGTGGTTAATAAGAATATAGCGAACATTTTAATCTTTTTATCGTTTTTTTCTGCAATATCAAAGGGAATTCGCAATGGAGATCGCGATCTTCTGTATGTACACTATTTACACGCAGTATGAGCGTTTGTGATCGCTAAAAAATGTGATCAAAAGGAAATATCTGAAGTGTTTTGTATTTCATTTATACTTAGTTAGTCGTTTTTGTATTGGTTAGTTCAGCTTATAGTTTTTTTCCTTATAATCTTCATCTTCTATTGCGGGGTGTATAATCACCAGCCTGAAAAAGCCGCTGGAATGCAGTGATCGGCTCAAGCGAGATACATTTAGAAATAATTCAATTAGATATTTTCCCTCACACACACACACACACACACACATGCTCGTATCCACTTCAATGGTGCGTTACATTGCAATTTAAAGAAGCAAATTCACGTTCTGTTTTCGGTATATGAGAGTACCAACTTGCAACTGCGGCAAGTGATTTCGTTTCCTCCTCCTGCGACGACCATCGACACTTATGTAGAGTTACTTCTTCACTTGCTCGCTTAATGGGACTTTAATTTCTTCCGACAGGAGAAATATTTCATCTTTTTTGCCAATGGTGCTTTTAGATGCCATTATATCGCCACCTTTATCTTTAAATGTATACGTGTTGCACCTATATATGCAGCGTGCACTAATGTGGGCTTCCTTGTGCGCTTTTTTTGTTACTTGTGCATGTACACGTACATATTGTAAGTCAGTACCGCATCTTTAGTATTTCTTATTTATATTTTTGTTGAACAGTGATTTGGCTAATGTATTCAAACGCTACTCTTCATTACCGATCTCATCGTGGCTGTGAGCCGCTTGTAAAATATGAAAATCGTCTGCATTTACTTCTGTCTGCAGCATTATCTCATTCGATCACGTCGTTTCCTTTCTACAGTCAAGTCATCTCAGCGAATTTCCATTCTGGGAATAATATCGACAATAATATTAAGTAATTTTACATTATCATGTCATTTGGTTTTTCATAAAAATTTCCAATTGCCATCCCCCTTCTTATTCATCAAGCCACATGTCACAATGTTTTTGTGTCGCACTATATCATTTTGAATTTGATATACGCGGCCTACAATCCTCCATGACTATACAATTATTAAACCGCGCAGAAATCCGCCGCCTATGTGATGTAGCTACGGTAGTTTTTCCACAAACTCGTAGTGCATGCGCCTGAATGCATATGGGGCTATATGCAAAAGAAGCGCTTCAAATCAATAGGCAATCTTTATCACGAAGAAGTCCAGTGTAAAGAGGATATCAAGCATCTTTCCATGTCATGGAGCGACGCCGAGGCGTAGAAACGAAAAGTCGGAAAATTTGAATAGAATTATTTTAACATACTCGCTCGTTACCTTTTTTGGTAAAATGCATGAATGTACTGCATTTGTTGTGATCGTTTTTGCAACTGGCGAAGATGTCTCTCTCCGCCAAACTGCCTAATAATATGCATTCCTTGCAACGTTGTATTTAAATTAGTTTTTTTTTT
>JANSTS010007164.1:0-14571 GCA_026546915.1 Sylvicola fuscatus
AATTACCAAAGTTTTCCTGAAAAGTAATTAATTAATTATTTTTCAATAGGATTTTATTCTCTAAATTTAATTAAGTAAATTGTTGGTAGAAAGTGTTGTCTGCTGTAAAATCACGTTAAACATTTTCTGGAATAATTAAATTAAATAATAACTATAAAGTTATCGGAAAATGTGATCAAAGGATTTTAGTAAATGGATGCAAGAGCATTGTGTCTGGCATAAAGATAAACAGCTTTAACAAAGCGAAAGGCTTCTTGCTAAATTCCTGTACAATGATATCGCCTAGTAAAATTCTTGCGAGTTTGGTTAATTAAATGCATAATTCATTTGCAAATTAAATTATTTTCCTTTGTTGGGGATAGCTCTATCATTTAATTGTGACATGGGGTGTGGACTTGAGACAATTGAAAATAAGTATATGGTTGGCGAAATTGTGAATATTTCAGAATTTTGCGGCAATATTTGAATAGTCACATAAACAAAATTTACTTTGTTTTTATTTATCGATTGGCATGCCATAATTAAATAGAAAAAAGCTTTGAAAAGCTCTCAACTCCATACTTGCATTGCTATCTTTTTGATTTTTTAATTACTAACTGGTGGTCTTAAACCTTTGGTGATTTAAAACGATATTTATATTCTGCAGATTATATTTGCAGATGCGATAATGTAGAACTTTAAATTAGTAAAAAACTACTATACATATATGTACATACTTGAATGTAAGCTAAAGCTATCATAAGAGGAATAGATTTATCACCATGGTAACAGCAGCATAAAGTATAAGCTGATTTGATGTACGACCAGTATATTGTGTTTCAAAATAGAAGTCGTGCCACAGCGATCTTCTCTAAGCGGCTTTCTTCTCACAGCAGCTATACGCGGCTTTCTACTTTAATACGTTAATTGCTTTCTTTGGCGCGTTCCATCTTCTTCAAGACGTACAGACGCCTCACATAAAATAGATACAAATACACTTATTAGAAGATTTGCTTGTCACTTTAATTGACACAAATCCAGGCTGTCGTTATGCCTGCAATTGTGATTATCAGCGCGAGCTACTGGTTTCAAGTCAAGGCTTCAAGTCATAGCCACACCATGCCAGCCTACTCGGCCCTGAGGGTATATTTACATACATGCCGCTGCGTATATGGGTTTTTGTGTACACATTCATATGGGTTTTCGGTTTATTTACCCATAAATTCCGCCAGAAGCCATTATCATGCCGCACATTCACCTTGGACACGCATTTCAAGCGCCATTGTTCTTTTTCATATTTACTTTACGTAAACTTCATTAATTTCGGTGGTTAGGTATTGCAAGTACTCGCAGTTTTTCAGTTATTTCCTGCCAATTATTTCATAATTAATGTCTGACTTTGGGATGTCAAGGAGAAATAGCCCTCTGTATCATTTTATTAAAGCAAATAGTCGTTAAATGATTTATTTAAAATATTTTTGTTTTGGGAAAACTGACAGCAATATTTCCGTTGAAATAATCTAACTTCCTTTGTTGCTAAATGCGACTTTAAACGGATGAGCTAAAGACCTTCATTTTAAATAAATTATCATATTTTGGTTAACAAAATTCTATTTTAATGAATTTAATAACAAAGACAATGCAGTCATTCCCCTAATACAAACAAAATGCCAACCACCCAAGAGAAATTTAGTTAATTAAACTGTTGCAAATGAAAATTGTATGCATTTTTCATACTAATACACAAAGGGTTGGTTTTAACAACTTTCCCATAATGAAACAGATTCTACTTTGTACAATTCAGCACAAAAAAAAGCGACACAAGCCAGACTAATAACGAGTCCAAACAGTCCTTGTTCTCTTTTATGTATGATATGGATATGTACTCATCTATGCTTCGCGTTAGTTCATTGAAAATTACAGATATTGCATTTTGGCGGGCGCAAAAAGTGGTGCAGCATGTGCAGTGTGAACCGCGAAACGAAGCGACCATGTCATAAAAGTCGAGCTTTTCAGTTGTATACGACTTTGTTATATACAATACAATCTAGCATGTGTGCACTGCAAACAAGGTTGCAACAATATACGAATCGCACATAATGAGACGATTTGCAAGTCGAATGGAGCTGCTGTAGCTGCATGCAAGTGCAGTATGCACACAGTTTAACACACAACACACCTCGCACTGTTAAGTGCTTTGCCGTTTTTATAGCGATAATAATGTCAAGTTAAATGACTTTTTTTTTTTTGGTTATAGAAACTCTGAACTTGTAACACTTTTGATTTATGACTTACTAGCAATGACTTCAATGACTAAATTCCTTGTGTTTTAAGGTCACCATCTGAACGATCTGGCAAGGGATGTTGTGGGCAGTGGTTTGCGGGGCCGCCTCTGCGGGCTGTGATTGCTATCGTTGCGCTTGGTGGGGTCGCTTGTGCTTTGGGGGGTGCTGCCCTTGGCGCGACTGGATTAGCCGGACCTCCGACATCTCATCTGACAGCGGCCTTGTTAATGATTGGTAAGTGCAAATTTATTTCTTTTCTTACAAAACAATTTTTATCTGTTTTAAGATAAATGATTACAATTGTTTTACTTGAAATGTTTCTTTTTACAAACTTTCTCTGCTGAATAAACAGGCTACTTTGTACCTATTAGAAGACCCCTTCACACTTGAGCGAAATTTTATGTCTCGGGACGTCCCACTTCAATTTAAACATTTTTAGGGACAATTAGTATCCCAAACTACATATGGAACCCTTGACATTAATATATTTGAAAAAGGGGTTGTTTTCTTGGAACGAGTAATGGACTTTGATGTTTATTTATTTTCATCTGTCAAGATGAAATGATTTACAAAAATGGCTTTTCTGACATTACCCAGTGGTCTGCATTAAGTATTAAAATCTCAAGAGGATTCCAATTCTAAGAATTTGAATTTATTTACATAAACATGTACATATACGATGCCATTTAATTTTGGGTCAGTTAGCCTGATATCTTACATTACCATTCTTGTTTATCGCTTATATATGCCTGCATTTGAATGGAATTGTGCCATTTTCTCAACTGCCTTGTTATTTACTTATGCTAAACATTTATGTACTATGGTCCCTTGACATTATTCATTCATTTAATGGATTCCAATTGATTAAATCCCAAATCAATATCAAGATAAATCAAAAGGAATTTTCTTTCCCTGCAAATTATCGTTCGATGTAATTTCAAAAAATCATTTCATTTCCAGATATTAAACATTACTGCGATTTGATGCCATAAATAGTCGATTCGAACAAATGAATAGACGCCATTCAGTGTTCACCCGTAATTTATGAATTTTTGCCGAAATTTCCTTTATGTAGCATTTTCAACTGGCTTCCCGAGTCGTCTCTTCTACTCTTAAGTTCCGGGGGCAGAATTTATTGCAGATGTTATGCGGCACAGTTGAATGGCGCCCCAAAACCAATGTATATACACGTTTTACATACACCAAGTGTCACATTAATTATCGATGAATCGGTTATAAATTCATGCAAATCGCATTGAAATTGAATTGAACGTGTAGCTACGATAAATTTTGCGATTTTGTAAGCTTTTTGTCTTCTATGGAGAACTGGAACAATTCAATTTGGGTTGGATGGGGTGTTGCTGAGCATTTTTAATTAAACCAAGAGCTAACGTATAAATCCCACTATTTCCTAATCTTTAAATATGGTGTCCTTAAAAGCACATGCGGCTGTGTCTGTTTGGATTACAATATAATAACACAATCAATAGACAGCCAATACACTTGAATGGCTTTTAATCTCTTGGGGTCGTCCGGAACAAAACTATATTGAGACTTGCGCCAGCTATAGATGTTGTCAGATGTCAAATGTTAAATCCCTCCCAATACACGCTTTGATACCGCCAGTATGTGTACGAACAGAGTCCGCACACAAAGCTAATGCCATTGACAATGACATTCAATTTTGAGACGCGCCTTCCTTAACAATCAGTGTGTCGATCCTAGCAGAATATTTACTGATTGCTTTTAAGACTTTCCGTCCGTTCTACAAAGTTCTGCCAGCAACTAATTGAGCGTATTTAATATGTATAACTATGTTCTAGCATGGGGGTAGGCGGGTGTGTCTGTATGTGTGGCAATGACAAATACACGTAATTTGCATATACATGGAATAGGAATCCAACCCGACATTGTTTTAATGTTCATCTCGGTTTATATATGCAGTCGGTAGTTCAATGAATATTAATAGTCATTTCAATTCATGAATAAGGGATGATTACTGTACACATAAGACCTCTACTTGTATATATAAATGGAAATGCTGTGCCAAGAAAATTATCGAAACTATGTTGACCTTACTCGGCAGGGAATACAAACAACTTAACTTATAATAATATTGCTGTGCAAATTATGTTGACTTGATTGCAGTGATGAGAATGGGGGATGATTTAATATCCACAACTCAATTAATACATTTCTCTCATGCCTTTCTGATTGGATCTAGCCAAAATATTCCAATAACAATTGATTAAAATATTTAAAATTCAATAAAATAACAAATATGTACTAATGGAAAACTCTCCAGCGAATTCTGAAGATATATTTATTAATTTTTCATGCTCGAATCCACAGCGAGAATAATGAATTGTACGAGTATCCTCATCCCCCTCAATTCAATCAATGCAAATCCTCTTTTCGTGCGACCGAAACAAAAATGTTCCAGCATTGCCTGTCATCCCCAACATAATGGCTATCTCTTTATTGTTTATGCCCCAGGGAGTATATACATACTAATTGGTCAACAATCCGATATCCAATAAAAAGGGATCGAAATCCTCTTTTCTACTTACTGGTACGTCCACGGTCGCTCTTCCGACGCCGCGCCGCACATTCACATTCAGCCACCCCCACGTTGAGCGCCACATGAAATTCAATTTAATTTCCTCTGCACACCGAATTCTCGTAAATTTCCAATTTTTCTCGCTTGCCTATTTCCACGAGACGGCCATCCATCCACACACTTAGGCAAGCAAGAAAAAAAAAAGAATACGTAAAAAAGCGCGGGAAACTGAATCGAAAGGACAAACAAGACGATGTTAAATTACTTTTCACTTTGCACCTAACAAACAGAACGAAAATTGGAGCAAGAATGTGAAATGAAAAATAATGAAATGGAAAAATAAAGAGAGAAAATGGATAGGAGCATAACATAAGAAAACATCGGGCGACAACTAAAAAAATACATAGAATAGAAAAGTTTGCATTTAAAGATGTCACCTCGGGGAAATTTATCGCCATCAAAGCGGCGCAGAACCGTGAGTTGTTCCCCTCGCCGTGTTGTCTTTTCGTGGCAAGCTTTTTGGACTTTGGTTACCTACAAATGCGCGAGATTTCACTAAAATTCGGTTTACTTAGGACTATAAAATCATGTCTTCTAAGACGAGGAACCGAATTTGAGTCATTCACCTTTGAGACGGCGGTTACAAATGGCCAGGCTGTTAGAATCTAGATACTTCAAGGTATATTCTTTTAATAAGATTTGTTGCCGCCGCTACACGTGCGTGTGTTTGTGCGTTTTTTTTTTTGAATAAAATAACGTGTGAAGAATTGAGTTTTAACGAGCTAATCTAATTGGGTCCTATAGTTGGAATCCCTTTTTAGAATCAGACCGGATCTAACATCTTGATGGGGCTTCATAAAACGTAATGAATGTACCTATGTGAGTACAAGTAATAAACATTACGACAAATTAAATGACACGTTAACTAAACAGGAAAATGAAACGCAATTCAGTTTTAATTCAAATGAATCACTGATGAATGTTTAGATCAAAAGAAATCCACCCTTCAAATATTGTCAAACGGTTTGTCGTTAAATAAAATATTATTATTCATGGGATTTTCGTGCCTTTCTTTCTTATTCGTCGACTTCAAAAGACTTTGTCGGTATGTGTATATGTTTAAAATTGTTATATAAATGTTTCTGGGTGGTAAAGAAAAACAGTTTGACGGAAATAAAATTTGCAATATTTCTGGCAAAAAAAATGTTTTCTTATTATACGTTTTATTATTTTAAATTTTCGCTTAAAGCTTTAAATTTTTTAAACCAAGTCTATCTTACATTTCATTTACAAAATGCTGTCACTACAGCACATTAGCATTTAATGTGCAGAAAAAAAAAATTCAAGAAATGTAACATTCTGTGAAAAATTAACTACGCAAATTTTTGCACGTAATCACAAAATTCCAGATTGAAAACACCGACTCGTAATTCTGTCTACTGATTTTCCCCGCCCCATGAATCTTGAGAGTCGCAATATTTGGTCTCACCCATGTCCTGCATGAAGACAATGCCGCTCAAATACCAATTGACGCCAAAATTTGACGCTTCGTTTCGACTATACATGTACGGCCACAGGGATTTCCAGCAGATGCCACAGGCGTAAGTAATTTCGCACGAATACCCGAGCACAAGTGAAAGAGGCCTCATCATAGAAATGTACATGGCCAGGCACTGCTTGAGAACGAATAAAGAATTTATGCCAAAAGAATCTTTTTGAAGTATATATAGATACGTACATAGCGGGTTAGTTTTTTTTTCCTGTCCTGTGTCGGTCTGCTTTGTTTCTTGTGCGCTCCGCATATAAAAAGGTAATAATAAGGCAAATAACGTCTTCAGGGTCATTGAGCAATTTCTTAACACTTCAAAGAAATCCGACCGATCTATACCTCACACTGTATACGCTGGCTGGGGATTATTTGAACCATGCCTATGAAGAGATGCTTCAGTTTTGTGAATTTTTATGGTAAATTTTTTTTTCTAGCCAGCTATTATGCTGTGGTGTCGTAAGAAAATCGGATCAATAAATTTCGTCAAGCATTTCATTCTTCGATTTTTGAAGGGTTTTGTAATAATGAATTCTTAATTAAATGATAATTGAATTTTGTGGAATAATTTCGATTGACTTTATCGCAAAAAATGGGACGAAGCAATTAAGAAATGGGCAAACGTTGAAAAGGTTGTCTGTTTATGACATTTAAGAAATTTCTTGATTCGTGGAATGGTTAATAGAAATCAAAAGGGCATCTCATCCCTTGAATAAACAAAAAAAAAAACAGACAAAATAAATTATTTATAACTAAATAGAAGAAAAGTATAAAAACAAATTACAAAGAAATTGCTGAAAACCTTGTGAGATTCAATCAAATTCAGCATAAGAACTCAATTCGCGATCTTTGTGATAGCCGTGCCATTTTCCGACTAATTAAACGTTATTCCTCTCAATGACAATAACCCTTACAGCTTATAGTTGTGAGTAAAACCATTACACGAAAGGAATATGTGCACAATAAAAAAAAAACATCTAAATAGATATACTTTCCGCTTCATTGGGAAAACTAATTCCAGGAAGAAATTAAACAGAATGACGAGAACGATATGAAGAAACGAAGCGCGTGGCGACTGACTATATGTACATATATTGACGCTCATAAAGATGGCGATGATGACTATTTGAGACATGAAACGTATAGTACTCATCCAAGACGCTACAACTATAACGCAATAATAGCGTTTCAAATCTGATAAAATGACTGCCTCTTTCGGTTTTGAAGAAAAACTTATATTAAACGAACATAAAGAGCCTAGGCCTTCTTCGTCTTTCATGCGACTTTGAGGTCATCAATCTTTTTTCATTTAACTTGAAAAGGCATGGAAAAAGGTCCGCATCGTGAAAACAAAAAGCGATTTCAAGAGAAATCTTACGTTTGCTGGCGTGGACACGCACATTGATATGTCGACTCGCATCTCAGAACTTAACCGTGAATTTGAAAATTTTGAGCGGTGCGTGTGCAAAGACGCAAAAATGTCTGTATATAGATAAGATGGGGCTGAAATCTACAGGGATTGGACGCTGCCACAAAATACATCATTTCATGTGAACAAAGTCGTAAAGGGAATAATGTATTGAGCATATGGCGCACTACACTTTCGTGTACACATATTTCCATCCACACATGGAACTATACGACCGTCCTCATAAACATCTCAAAGATGATTTTATGAATTTCAATTGAGTTAGCATGCATGAGCGTACACACGTCTCAATATCGAATTTCACTTGCGCATCGAATCAAAGAAAAGCAAAAGGGCGCTGCCTTCTTCATTCTGGTGAACCCTATCAGTGCGTTTAATATAATATAAAACAGTAATCTGTTAATGGAAATATAAACACTAATGTTTTTTTGGGGTAGATTGGTTAGGAGTGGGTGGTTGACCTAAATGAGAAAATCCTAATTGAATTGTGAATATTGAAAAATTTGCATTTTCATCCCACACAGAGTTGGCAAAGTTAATTACCAACAGCCACGGCTGTTTGCTTCATGTACCACGACATAAAACATACCCGCGCCATGCAGCGTGAACCACATAGATTTTGTTATTTTTCGCCCGCCACCCTTTGGCATGGAACATCGTTCATTGTGTACATAAACATTTTTACAAACTCAATAAAAACTTTCAAATTAAAGAATTCACTTAATTTGTGCTTGCACGGAAATAAATTTCAAGACATAAACTTTCTTTGTGTGCACGAAAATATCGCAATCTCCTCCCTTCAAACGATTGCAGTTTTGTGTGTGAATTTTTGTGTGGTTTTATGTCTGCATGGCGAAAAGTTTCTTGTATCAATAAATCTTATACGGCAAGTGCAAGGGGGTTGCTCCATGCACTATGCACCACATCGCTTCTGCTAAACTCAAGTTTTCGGTATCTTGCACTAAATTTTAGCGCTCCTTTCAACGATGAATAGCAAAATCAAATGCAAAACTAAATTTTGCACAACGCCATTTTAAACAAGACAAGGAAAATGGAAAAATAGAAAAGTTTGCAGCACAACACATGTCGCTTACATTAAATAGATGAACGAATAAAAACTGTTCACTAACCATTTTTGGCCATTATTTACAGGTGTTGGCGTGGTGCTGCTGACTGTGAGCGGAGCCGCATGGCGTATGACCGCACCCGGGAATCACCAGTGTCTTGGCTTAGCTGGGGGCGGTGATTTGGGTCGCTGTGGCCGACGACCTTGCACAGCTCGTGCTCCGAATGGCCTCCTGTATCCGGAATTTCAACATCGACCGCCACCGCCATCCTACCAAGCCAGCATGCAGGAGTATCGTCTGAGGTAATTTAATTATTTCTTCACTACTTAGATATATTTTGAGCGAACTGAACGAAAGCTTTTTGCATTTCGCTTTGCATATTACGGCAAGTGCAGACGCGGAGTAAAAAAGCTTTATGATTTCTAGATTTATACGCCATGCATGTACGAGTACATTGTACATATGTGCATGAAAAGAGTTAAAGAAAATGAAAATTAAATTTTATGAAGAAAATACATTTCCAGCATTTCCATATGTACGTTATTAACCCACAGTTTTCTATTTCCATTTTCAGATTACTATTGCTCGACCGTGATAGACAGGCGGGCGTTGTACGTGGAGCTTCGCCACCGCCAACTTATCGATCACATGCCGGAAGTTTATTGAGGTAATTTAATTTACTCCACAATTACATGTAATTTCATTTATTTTACTTCCTTCCAATCAATTTTATCCCTCAGCTGACTGACAGTGTATCAAATTCCAATCAAGTCTCCCTCCATCCTAATCAATGGATTTCCTTACTTTAGCAAAAGTGGCACACCCTTCATTAGAAGTATAAATATACATCATAAAATGAACAATATGTCTCTTGAATATCATTGATTATTTTTTTTTTTTGGGTATTCTCTAATAATTTGCTTTGCTTCATCTTCTTGCAGAGTTCCCCTGAGTGCTCGTTTCAATCCAAATAATGGACCTGGATCAGAATACAGTCTCCCGCCCAGCTATCACTCACGCCATCCGATCTCTGCACGTACATCGGCGCCGTCACTGGATTCCCCCAGCACCACCAGCCTAACGCAGCCTACCGCCGATACCATCGAACCAGTGGCATGGAGTGAGACATCACATTTTAATGGTGGCATCGGCATTACTACCACCGCCACAATAACGACCATCAGCGGACCAAACAGCAACAATAATACCACCGATGCCACAACATCAGCCCAATGTACCGATCAAAATGCCAATAAAACCAACAGCTCAGGTCATGGATCAGTGGACGGTAATTGTGCGATTGATTTAGCTGAATTCGCCAGCGTCAGCGCGATACCCAAAGACGGTGGCAACGGTGTGGCTGATTTAGTGCACTGCAATTCCAAAACCAATGAGATTAGCTATTGTGAAAACACCGATCGGATGTTAAATGAGGAGTGCTTAGAGAGTAGTGGCGACAAATGTAATAATGTTAATTGTAGTAATCACCTTAGTGTTAATCACCTGAATAACAATAGTATTAGTGGCAATTGTAATAACAATAATGACGGCGGCCACCGCAAAGATTTGGTGACCATCGTCACGATATCAGGTTGTACTGATACGGAATCGTCGACGGGTGAAATGGATATTCTTGCTCATTTGTAGTCGTTATTGTTTATTCTATATCGCGTGTATAAAATGATAGAGATGAATTTGTTTATATATTTTTAATTATTCATTTTAAGACGTTGGATATTTTTCAATTAAGTCAATTTAGTGAACGAATATTAAGAAAATTAATTGTGAATAAAGTTTGATGGATAAATTATGTGCCTAATTCCAAAAAGAAAGGATTTATTTGAGGATTTGTTCTAAAATATGTGCAAATTGTTATGCTAACTAATTTAAAACTGCATGTCAAGCAGTTGCAGTTGTACAATTTATTATTAATGTAAAAACATTTAATGTGAAAACATTTAACAATAAAACTATCGGGATTCACAATATCGTCTTAAATTTATAAGATATCCCAATTTTGTATGTTGTAATGTGTATGAATTTTTAATAGAGCTTAATTGCAATCCGGGAAATGTTAAGTGCATCTGTAACTGCTGAATCACGCTGTAATTATAATTGAAAATGTTTATTGAGATATATTAACACCAATTGCAATAAAATCTCTGCAGAAACAGCGCAGTGGTTAGTTTTAAAAAAAAATCCATTGTAGGGAAAACAGTGCAAACGATGCAGCATAAATGAAGGAAAATTCCTCGCATAACCGAATATGCAACCACATTTTATGCATTTAAAATTGAGATTTTGTTACAATATTCTAACCAAGTGTAATTGAGATGGTAACAAAAATACGATGAGGTCTTTTGTTACCGCAGCATTTGCGAATGCTAATTTGAATTGCATTTTCATAAATAAAGTTTCCCACATGGTTAAATATTGAATAACATTAAAAAATTGTTTCAGCAAATTGAATAAAATTCTTTGAATTTCATTTAGCTTAATTGTTGAGCAAATTAGACGTTTTTAAATTACAATAAGTGAATTAAGTTTTTGCTACTCAGTCCATTTTATGATTTTCTGCATCGCATTTATGTGGTAATGTTTAAAATTATCGCTTCGAGAGATTCAAAACCGACGAACTTGTACAAGTAATTCATTTTAAATTGCAATATTTCGCCAATTTTTGAGATATCACATGAAATGCATTGGTAAAAAGTTCTGAATTCTGTTATGATTCGAGTATAATTTTCATTCTGCATGCATATTCATTTCCATTGTTTAACAATTAACAAATTTATTTACAAAATTGCGTGCAAAACTATTTATCACACGTTGCACATAATCAATGGGAGCTTTACATCCGGCATCGAATATTAATTAAACGGCACTGCTCCAAACCACTGACCCCATGCAGCCCGTGAGCTTAAATTCGATTTGTCGCATTAAAGCTTTAATGTTGCTCCAAATAATATTGTTCCTTCACAAATTAAATAATTGTTTATGTTATTGTACAATTTTGTGCCTAATTTTGTGCAGCTACTTCGCGACTTATAATCATTTGCATAATTGTTACATCTGTCTGAAGCGGATTGAATTAAATTATTTTTAAACAAACACATATTATAATTTATGTTGCATATACATAGAGCATATAATATATCGACGAACCGACAAAACCGAAGAAAAATATTTGCGAAAGCGAATTTCTGCTGTGTAAATATTGACAAAGTGAAATAAAATATATTTATAAAAAATAAATCACATGTGTTTGTATGTTTGAATGATGTTCGTGCTTATCTAGTAGATGGATGTTGTTTGTACAAGCTTTTTCCTATGCTGGATATGTATCGTTTTAAAGATTTATGACGACAAATCAAACACAGACATTTCAGTTAAAATGTACACGAAAACGGTAAGTTTCAAGTCGTTTATCTAATTTTCAGAATATTTTACGATTCAGTTAATCTTAGGAATATTAAATTCTTCCCGAACTAAAGCACCAAATTAGTGCACATTATAAGTAAGCGCCATTGAATAGCTTTTCATAAGTGAACAAATACCGTTTACACTTACCTCCTAATTATAATTCCACAAGACAAGAGATTCGTCGTTGTATACAGTATTTGCACACGAATGAATGGAAATCTCCTGTGTCAACATTGCGCCGCATATTAAAAGCGTCTTAATGAATATCATGAAGAAAATACAACAGCAACCGTATACAAGACAAGATAAACAGGAAAAAAAAACATTCATAATGCCAAAATTAAATGTTTACCCAAGATATAGCTTAAGGAAATCTATTCAAACGTGGTTTATTGTTGCGAATTATATGCCTAATGACTTACCAAAGTATCATTATTATGTTTTTATTCCTTCTTTTTTTTTTCATTAATTTTTATTGACTTCAAGCTCATTATTATTATAATCTTGAAGATGTTGATGTCTGCTAAATCACGAATTTTGGTTTATGTATAAATAATTTATACCATCCCCAAATTACAACCCTGTCCCCCTTGTCTGTCAACTCGATAACGGCAAAGTATCTTGTCAAGTTACCATATTTTCATATTATTGCAAAGGATGTTGAAATGCGTTGTTAACACATGACAACGCCAAAGCAGCAGCAGGATGATTGCGGGAGAGTGCTACATATCAGTACATCTAATCAATTATCCAAACACCAGCGATGAATGCAAATTGTTCGATTATCTTAGCACGATTAAGTGCTGTCGAGGAGACAAAACAATCTCAATGATGGCAAACTCAAAATTTAATCAAAAACACAATCAACCCCCACCCCACCTGCCTGTTGCCATCAAAGCAATCACCGCACCGTCATCACTGTCGCTGCATCCAAATGCGCAGTTCCTATCAGCTCAAGTCAACATAACTCATTGCATTATTATATGCATATTCATTGACCCCCAGGCGTGCAGTTGCAGGGCTGTTGTTGTTTTGTTTTGTTGCTGTTGCAGCCACACATTTTGGTGCAGTGGGAGCACAATACAAATTATTTGGCCATGATGACAGATTAAATCCAATGCTGCAAAACAATGTCGGCAGGCAACAGCATTGACGATAACATCTTGCTGTGCTCCAATTTATTTTCTCCTGTGACGAGCGAATATATGCTTATGTATTTTTATATGCAATATGGTTAGTGGTAACACAACATGATTCAGAGGAGCCCTTTCAACATATATTTCATCCCTGTAGCACACAAAAGCACATATATGAGCGCTAACATACATGCACGATTCGGATTGGCTGGTTGGTTGTTATACGGAAAACAAAGATGTCGAAAGGGAGTTAAGTGTGCACAAGGATCATGCTTCCTGAGCGGGTACTCGACGCACGGAATAATAAAATATATTGCGCGCGGCATGTCGCTTCTGAATGAGCTTTATAATCCATTTATGGGCTGGAGTGCATTTCAAGTCATCCAAAATAACAAAATTATGATAAAAGGCGGCGCTTCAGTTAAGTGCTGAGTGTATCTATGTGTGCTTAGAGTCTTTGGATTTAGTCAAACGCTACTTATCTGCCACCCCTGTACATCGACATTGAAGAATGTCTTATTATTTTGTGGGTGGGGGTGTCTAATGGTTTAATTGCCTTTATGAGAAGCTCTTGAAGCGTTTCTATGGATTAAATTGTAATATTAAATGTTGTTAATTTTTAAGATTATTAGACAATTTAATCAAAAAAATATAATTATTATGTATATCCTTTTTTGCGCCAATAAAAAACAATAAGAGTTGCCCATCAGGCGTTTTTGTATTGATTTAAGATTTACAAAAGCGCCTGAAAGTATGCAAATTCACATTTACAAATTCTTTGAGACAATTTCTCTCGACTTAGTTAAAATAAATGTATTTTTATCCACAATCTAACCTTCTAGTTTAGAAAAAAAATTAATATTTAAATCAAAAATTATTTTATCACAAATACCGACCACCATAAAACGCAAATTTCTCAATAAAAATCTAGAGATTATTCAAATCTGTAATAACTCGTTGAATTTAATAAGAATAATTCGCTTTCAATACGTTCATTCATTGCACAGAAATCTTGACTATAATTGAACTGCGAATATAAGACACTAGAAAATGGAAGCAGCGAATTGAATTTGAAAGAATTTAATATTGAATGAATGAAGAAAATATGATTGCTATGAAATTCAAGGGATGCAAAGACAAAAGATT
>JANSTS010007168.1:9377-23116 GCA_026546915.1 Sylvicola fuscatus
CTTTTATGTTTTATTGTATTTTTCCTACCAACAGTTTGCTCCCCCCCCCCTTCCCCCCCTCCCCCCAAGCACACGGCCGGTACACCATTTTTGTCCACTACACGTAACTGCGCCCAACCTATCGACGCTGCAGTGTGTCCCATATATTTTGTTTAGCACACATGAATGCCGCTAAACGCGTATTCATCTTACAAGTATGCGTTCATTTCTTCGTAGGAACATATAGGAATAGACAATTTCATGTGTTTATTAGATGTGTAGCAAATTGTTGTTAAATAATCGTCAAGTCTAATTAACGGTAATCATACTGCAATAAACTTATCTAGTTGTACACTCTCCATTTACGTCACTTATGACTTAACAATGGATCTCAAAAACTAAGACAGTACGGGCCGCACCACCCAAAAGACATATGCGGTAGATGTAACAAATGAATTGTCACACAAGACAATACAGCCACTAGAAACAAAGCCCCCAAAATTAAAATTGGCATTGCATCATTGCAACTAAAGCTTTTTGGCAATATGTTTGCATCCTTCAATCCGCCCCCTACCCTGTATGTATATTGAACTCCCATTTAAGCATATTATTATGCATATTTTGCGAGTTTGTATGTGCACTATAGTCTATACACCAAAGTGTAAATTGTATGCTATAGCCTATACATATACCGCCATCGATGTTGTGTGAATTGTGTAATGTAGAGTTGTGTGTGGTTTATAACGCTATCTTGGTCTTTCATATTTTATTAGCCGATACGCTTTTGGGCGTGTGTATATATAGGTATTGCAACATTTGAACGCTTTGCATTCAGACTCTACTTCTTCGCCGGTGAGGGTGGAAATAACTCCAGCGAAACGGCCAAAGCTGATATTGTAATTTGTATATATACCGTCGACGTTGTGCGTTCTTAACACAGAACCGTTTTGCGTGTCGCGTGCTCAAGTTGTGATATACGTTCGCTCAAAAATTATTATCAAAACATATTTATTGGTGAGTGGTGAAAGTTGTTTTTATCAAGAGTGATTTTACCTCAAAAAGTGTTAAAAATATTCAATTTTTGTCCTTTTAATTTGAAATTGATAATTCTTGAATTTAAAGTGTATATTTTTCAACTATTGTATTTTATTTAAATTTTTTTTTGTAAGAACAAAACATAAATTTAAATACAATGAAAATTCGTTAAAATTCGTTAATAAAAATCGTCTCTATCCAAGTTTTGCCCAATTGTTGTTCAAGCTCATTGAGTAAAATATTGTTTAAAATGTATAAAGAATAAGTTTGTCGAGATTATACAGTGAGGGTGGCCTTTTCGGACTACAAAAACGCTTACAACAATTGCACTCCACACAATAATAGTTATATAATAAATTATACCTTCAATTAAGCTCCACTTCAGACACTGCAAGCCTATTATAAGTTTTTGTGGCAAAAAGTGGTTGGCAAGTACTCACAAAGTTGCAAGTCTAAAATGATAGTTCACTGATGCTAATTGTTTCGACATACTCAAATGTTCATATTATCTGCTCATAAGTTTGTTACAAAGCACTTAACTTAATGCTTCTAACTAACTGTGTTTTGTGCACATACTTTGTATGCAATTGCAAGAAGAAAAATTGACACTGAAACACAGTCTGTACTTGTGATCTTCATACAAACCTCCTCCCTCTTGAAATAAGTACCAAGGTACACACATTACACATACTAAAAATATTCACGGGGTTAAGCATACCTGATGTCACATATACATGCGTATGGCATAGGGCGAAAGCTGAAGCAGCCGAGATGCGATGCTGCGAACTAGAGCTGGGTATTACGGAAATAGGTCGTATATGCTTTTACCTGATAGCACGATATGCATTATTCTGATTTGTTTCCTCTCTCTGCATTTTACATTTTTCTACGTATAGACGACACTCATGTGAGTCGCTTGTTGGCAAATGCTTCTTCTGAAAGTAGACCTTTTGCGTGTACCAGCACCCTCCATTATCAATTATTATCGTTGACATTGGTTTAATGTGATTACCTTATAAAAGACTGTCAGTACAGTAAGGAAGTGAAGGTTAATTTATTTTTACTGTTTAGAAAAGAGTTTTATGTAATAAGCGCCGCTCGATTACTGTCAAGTGCAATAAACTTCAACTCGAATTTCTCCAGGACTTAACTGCATCTATAAATATAATGTCTTAAACGTTTAAAGCTTATTTGGATCAATATAACACGTGCTTAATATAGTCTGTCTGTCAGTCAGTAGAGCTTTGCAGCTATAATTTTTATTATACTCATATAGAATAAAAGTTCTTTGCAAGAAATTCTTTTCTTAGGATTCTTGAATAATTATTCAGCGTCTTGACCCACATAGCATAAAGTTGCTCATGTAAGAAGCTTGACCGCATCCCTTCGTAATGGGCTTTCAGTGGCGCATTATGATGGTCTTCACTTAACAGTGCTTCCAATTAGAATGGAAGATGATATCGCTGAAATTTATTCATTATGCTCTCTCGACATGGTCACTGGTCAACTGAATGCAACCATCACTTTCCTATGTGTATGGTACGGTTTCTTTATCATAAAGAAGCGCCTGAGCACGTGTACAAAACAGTCGTATAGATAAGTAAACTCATAAATACTTGGCTGTGCAATTCCATTTGCTACCTCCATCCCAGTTCAAAGATTACTCTATGCGGGAGTAGGACAAGTTTTAATTGAATACAAATATTGCGTTAGAGATTAAATCAAGATGTGGTCGTACAATTAATTCTGGGATTTAGTTGAATTTATGACGAATTCCCCTACGCAAAATTTGTATTTTCAATTTTTGAAATGCAAATGTGGGAACAATGAGCACAGCGTTGGCATGTGGCTATTGGCTGTGTGTCTGGGTCGTATATGTGCTTTTCATTCGTCAACTTTAATCCCATTTCATCCAGGATTTATTGTCATTATTTGCTTAGCTTCAGAATGAACGACAATTGGTGAAAGACACACACGAATATTATATTAGCAGCTTATCAGTTTGGTATCTTTATGGATTGTAACCAAATTATATATAACTCTTTTATTAGTAACTTTTTTCCAGGCAAAACACAGAAAATATTAATATGGTTAATTATGCTTTCAGTTATCTAATCAGTTTTAACTTAAAAAAAACTCAAAATGTCAATCTCCGATTTCCGCAAGAAGAAGCTTTTGTACCTTTTCAACGTGTTCTTTGGTAAGTTAAGCACACAATATTTTCATAAAAAAGTTCATGTTTTACCTAACTTACATGTAAACATTGCAATGACCCCACTCAACAGGTTTTAATGTGCCATACTTTGTTTACTGCATAAGTATTTGTTTCTACATGTTAAACATGAAACTGACAAACGGAATAACTAATGAATTAATTATTTTCTATTTAAGACATCAATCAAAGCGGTACAATTGACAAACAAGACTTTGAGGATGCCATTCAGGTAACAACTAACTTTCTATTAGCAATAATAGTTTTATCATGTTAAAGCCAAACATTACCAAACATTACAGAAAGTTTGTACACTGCGCGGCTGGGACGCAGGTCATGCAAAGAACAAGGCGACACATGACACCATGATCCAAATCTGGGAGGGATTGAGGGAAAAGGCTGACAAAGACAACGACGGACAGGTATGGCGAGCTTTAGCACAATTACACCGCACACAAATTTCTGTGTATTTACCCCACCGCGCCCCATTGTTGGTTGTGTCATTTTGCGTAGCCCAACCTCACCAAATGTTGAAAATGGGTTAAATATTGTCATAATAAATTACAAATCAACATAGAGTTCAATGCGGGCGTGTAAATGAATCCCAATTTGTATCTATACACGTTGGAAAATATGCATTACACCATTTTGAAATTGTGCCAACATTTTTGGGGGATGAAATTGTGCAAAATGGAATGGAAACCGATATTGTGCGCTGAGATTCTGTGTGCTTGTAAGCTTAACAATGCTTATCACTTATCAAATGATGTACAAATACAGCTGACAAAGATAATGCTGCATTATGTAAATCTCTCTTAACAAAATATGTTCACTCACCAGACGACGACACCTATTTATTTTTATTTTATCATCGCGATAAATTGTATTGATTTTAAATAATTTCCAATCCATCTGGTTTGTTGTACTGAACATTTGTTGTGAATTGTGAATGTGCCTTTGCAGGTTTCTGTTGAAGAATGGTGCACAATGTGGGACGCTTATGCTAAGGACCCCTCCTCCGTTATGGACTGGCAACAACGGTAAGTCGCCTGCCACTGTACAATGATCGATTTTTATTTTAAAAAAAACTGTTCATTTAATTTATTTAATCCATGAAATGCGCCTAAAAAAAAACCTGTGTCTCAAATGCTATGCTAAAAATCGGCTGCTTCTTCCTATAGCTACATGGAATTCATGTTTGAGTTGGAAGACGCTTCCAATGATGGAAGCATTGATGCACAGGAGTTTTCTATTGTTTGCTCTAGCTATGGCTTAGATAAAACTGAATGCGAGAATGCATTCAAGAAAATGTCAAAGGTAAATTGTCTGCACGAGATAATCGCACTGATCACTGGTAATGCATTTTAACTTTTTTGCATCTTGTTACACGAAAATAGGGCGCTGAAGAAGTGACTAAAGAACAATTTGCCGTTCTCTGGAAGGAGTACTTCGCATCTGAGGATCCAACCGCTCCTGGAAACTTCATCTTCGGTAAATCGTCGTTCTAAATAGACAGCGGTATTTTAAAGTCTGCATCATAGCGTTAATGCTGCCGATTATCCATATATTAATTTAACGGAGAAAAAACTATTAAAACTTTCGAATTAAAATTATTCGTATAATTACACAAGTTATGTATTTTGTTAAATAATGAAATTAATTAAAGTCTGTAATCTGTATATTACGAAAATTGTCTTTTAAAAATGTAAATTAATCATCTAGTAAAATTTTAAATAATTTTAAAAAGAATGTTGAAAATAAATTCTGATTTGCTGAGTACATAAGTTTTTATTTCGGACTTTTACATTTCAGATCTGACTAAACTAATTTTGTCTGTGAATTATGTTATTTTTGAAGGAATGAAGTAATTTTTTTTACAAAGCATTAAAATGCATTTTAAATGCTAATTGTCAGAAGTGCAGACAAATTCGATTAGCTTCGATTCAAACTCATCGTATGATTTTAGCGTACGTGAATACATTTTTTTTTGTAGACAAAAACTAAACTGTAACATTGTTTTAATTTAGAAAGTACTCAAGAAACAATGTGTACATACTTAAACCGTCCAAGCTTATAGGCTCTCTAGTTTTTAACTTGTTTACAAATATATAAAATGCTTGAGCGAACTATATCGCCTCCTAATCCCCCCAGCCAGCACAAAAATTGGCTGCAGCCAACTAGCCGTCCAGCAGCCGCATGCTTTATTCGATTTTTGCTATTTATGCATAACAGGCAGTTAGGCTTAACTTTTGCACGGTCGCCGTCGGTGTGGCGGCTGGCGAGGCGTCACTTATTTAAATGCAACCATCGCGCGCTTTTGTTTCGTCGCTTTGCATATAAATTGCACACAATACATACGTAAAATGGTTAAGAATTTAAAATCGAAAGCGAAACACAAGCACATGTCGTGAGTGAAGGTGAATCTTACTTTTACTCGGGAGAAAAAACATATGGCTTGAAAGTGAAATGCTGATGTACCGTACATATACACAATTTTCGTTTTTCCTACCAATCTCTTTCGGGTGGTGTATAATGGCGCTTTGTGTGTATTACAGCTATTTGCATGGCTTACGATTTTTAGTTAAGCTTTCGGTGCCACCGCGACTCGCGAGCTCGAAAGCTGCAGTAGTTATGTGCGAGCTGTGATACATATTTTTGTGGTAAGCCAAGTGTTTGGATGGATCCGTTGTGCTGCGCATGGCTTGAGAATTTAGTTAGGCTGCACGCGTTCGATTGGATTGACTCGAAATTGAATTTATTTGGGTTGAGAGTCGACTCCGTTGGTGTTGTTGCGACGAAGACTCCAATCAATCATCTCTGTTGCTGATTTGACGCTATTAATGTGACGGCTGTTCAATATAAATCGGCTAATACTTCCGGATTTTATTGATTTCAACGTGATTAACTTTTGTGAGAAATTATTACCAAAGATTAAAAGAAATTACAAGTGAAAAGTGAGTAAAAGAAATGTTGTGAATAATATAATTATCAAATCAAAAAAAATCATTCAGTCAAATCATATTAACTCTTAACTGCTGACAATAATTATTGTATTTAATAACAAATTTAAATAATCGAAAAGTGAATTTTTAGTGAAATTAATTAAAACAATCCTTATAAATACGTGAGACCAGTGAATGGTGAAAAGCACCTTTGAAAATATTTCTTCGAGTGTCATTAACGAGAACTCTTTAAGTACAATTGTACACATGTGCTCAGTTTTTAGAGCAAACATATTAGGTGGCTCAAAAAGCACTCGGCTAGTGAAGTGAACTTTTAACAAAAACACAAGAAGTGGTCTCGAGTTGCTGGCGTTGACGTAAATTTAATTTTATACTTTTTATCGTGTTTTTTGTTCATTCTTGTTTTCAATTTTCGCATTGTGTTTTAATTTCTTCATATTTAACAACCACTTTTTTCTTGTATTGAAATAATGTGCGAAAATGACTTTCATATTTCTATTCGTTTTGTTTGTGGCCACGAGAGCTGGTGTCATCGCCCATTCTGAGCCACTTCAATCAGCAGGTATAAAATGAAAAGTAAAGAGTATACAAACTAAAGCATGTCTCAATTAATTACAATTGTTTTTAAAGTGTTAAAGTATTCATTAGCATAATGAATTGAGCTATAAGGTGACTTTGTAATTGACAAGCGGTAAATGTTATTGCTTAGAGTAATGTTGAATTTTCTTTATTGTTTTCGCTGGGAATTACGTTTATAATTAATATATAATACATACAGAATAATAAATTTGTGCCAAAAATAGGTAAAATTGAACAAGGAAATTTTTATTAAAAATTTGATCGGATGAAATTAATTAAAATTATGTTTATGTTTTGTAAATTTGTAAATGATAAACAAAATTTCAAGATGATCGAGTATATAGAGTTACATAGCAATAATTAATCAACTCCATAAATGTGTGTTTGATGCCAATTGCCCATGCCAGCGGATTCTGAAATTAGTGAAACCACACGTTGTAATAAGTTGGCAATAAGTTAGTTGAAAACCAATCGAATTTAAGCCAAAACACTTCAATATTCGAATCAAAATTAAACCAGGCCGTCTAATTATCTGCAGAATTACGCAATGAAAATGACTTTTAAATAATTTTTACGCACAACAAGATCGAACGCTATTCGCAAATATCTTTGCCAATATCTGCTCCAGCTGGGAAAGTGATATGGTAATTTTAACAAATAAGCACGCAAATCGAGAAAAGTGTAAAAGGGAAACAATATCGTTGTCACGATGCGATGTCATATTAGCGGGTTAGTAAGTGAAAACAATCAAAGATACCGATATACCAACCGTTTAATGGTTAATGTAGAAAACTCAAGATATTTATGCACGTACATATGACCACGAAGTTTACTTTCTTCGTGCCAAACTCAATCGCGATTGAATGAAACGTTAGAAGTAAACGATATTGGCTGGATTCGTGGAGACAATATTCAGACCTCCCTTGTTAGTAATCATTGCAATTTGCTGCAACTGTGGCCAACCTTTTAAGACTCGCAATGTGAGCAATACAATCGAAAACTATGTATATAAATCGATCAAGACAATTGGAAAGTAAAATGTAGAAGGTCAAAGAGGTGCTGGAAGAAAATTATGAAATACTCTCCTGCCTCAACTATCAACTGTTAGCGTCCGCGTAAGGGAAAGAGAAATATGTTGACGGGAAGCTTCATTTTATGGTTGCCATATGCAAATTAAAAGATTGAATTTAAATTAAGATTGTGAACCTTAGTCGTCTTCATTCAAAAGTGTGTCACTTGTTGGCTATTTTTTTGTCGTGCGGAATTTATTTAAATGCATCCGCTTGGGATAGCAGTGAAAAAATTGTCGAATTTGGGATGAATTGGCTATAAATTAATTCTGTTAAATTAAAGTTTTCATGAACTAGATGTGTGTTTAAATTTCGTTTAAAAATAGACATGATTTATGCAGACAATTAAGTATAAAAAACAAATTTCATTTAAATGTTTTCATTAAATTGTTATAATAACTTGATTTGGATGTGGTTTTATTACAGAATGTGGTGTAAAATCTTTACACAGAATCGCCAAAGAAAATGTCGACCAACGACGATCACGAATAATTGATGGTGACCCAACAAATAACGCAGAGTTTCCATGGCAAGTGTCACTGGAGCTGCTCCATCCGTCATGGGGATTTCTTGGCCATTGGTGCGGTGGTGTTTTAATTGACAAGTATTGGGTTCTTTCGGCAGCTCATTGTATTCACAAGTAAGTGAGAGAAGTGCATCGCAATTCACAAAAAGCTTTCAATCAATTAAAATTCTCACAACTACCGATTTTCCTGGAAAATTGGCAAAATTAGTCGAATGAAAGTTTTACCAAAAGAAATGCCACCAACTGACCACTTTTTTTTTGACAAATCACTATTCAAAGAAAATAATCTCCATACAACTTACTTCATTAAATTTCTTTTACTGGCAGCGATTTGTTTAATTTGCCTCTGCCACCACTGTGGACTGCAGTGCTTGGAGATCACGATCGTAACCTTGAGTCCGGCGAGGAGCAACGTGTACCGATCGAGCAAATTGTTATGCATGATCATTATCATAATTTTCAAAACGATCTTGGTAATTAAATTTGTCTCTTTTCTATAAATCCACTAAAATTGATTGAATTTTTCTAATTTGTAGTCTTATTAAAACTGTCGCAGCCAGCCGAAATCGAGGTGGCATCAAATATTCGTCGGATATGCTTGCCGTTCATTACAGTTGCAAGTCCAAACCCTTTCGCCAATGACAACAACAAGCATAATCATAATCATCATAATGATAATAATAATTACAATAACTTACTAGATCAATCTACTAGTAATATTGACGAAAATAATTATGGCCAAGACGGAGGTGTAAATGGCATTGAAAACATCGCTTTTGGATTCAATGATATGAATAATAACGCCTTAAGGCGATTACGTTGGTCGCGCAATAGCAAATTAAAGAATAACAAAATATTGAATGCAAGAGAAATCGTGTCTGCAAGCGTATTTGGCATTAATGCATTTGATGATGGTAATCGTGATGCTGATGGCCGCGGTAGAGGACGACCGCAACGACAATATCGCAGTCGAAGCAAAAGACGAAGAAATGATAAATATCTTCACTCAAAAGACTATTATGAAGATTTGTATGAAAACGAAAGCCTTCCTGAAAACGACTTTGTTGTGAGTGCGCGTTTTTCCTATTTTTTCTAAATAAAAAAATTTGTATAATTTATTGGAAATCTATATTGCAACAATGAAAGAAACTTACGTGTTTTTTGTATGTAGGATTTGCCATATGTGAATTGCGTAGCGACCGGCTGGGGAAAGTCTGACATTGATGGCGATTTGACTGACCGATTGTTGCAGACACATGTTCCGATTCACAATAATTCAAGGTTTTTGTTGTTTTCTTGTTGTTATTTATGTCTCTCATTGATTAGTTCACTACGTGCATTCATTTTCAAAACGTGGTTTGTTAAATGTGAAGACTAATGTCAATCTTTTAGATGCCAATCCGCTTACGGTGATCATGTGAAAATTCACAAAGGGCATTTGTGCGCAGGAAAACTTAACGGAAAAGGAGGAACTTGTGTTGTAAATTTTATTTTTTTTTTTTACTAAATTTTTTGTTCTAAAGCTCATTGAAAATTCACAGGGGGATTCTGGTGGACCTTTACAGTGTCGATTAACTCCAGATGGTCCGTGGATATTGGCCGGAGTAACATCGTTCGGTTCTGGATGTGCCTTAGAAGGCTTTCCCGATGTGTATACAAGAACGTCGTATTATATGAAATGGATTTCAAAAACGATCTCTCAGCATTAATTGATAAAAATATGCTTTAGTATAATAGCTGTAGACAATTTCACTTTAGCAATATTTTATGATTTTGTAAATATTGTTTTTAAATATCTATTAATTATTCACCTAAATTTTATTTTATTTATTAAATTGTCGTTATCAAATAGTTTTAAATATGTTAAACGTTATTATGTTTTATTTATCTGTTTATTACAATAAATCTTCGTACAAAATTCTGTAAAAGCCAAATGCTTTAATAAATTATATTTAAATCTGTTTAAAATTTGTTATTTTATAACTCTGTACAAAAAAAGCTTTTCCATTATTACTACTCTATATTACAGTTATAAAAAAAAAACATTATTCAAACTGAGCTACTACACTTTAGCAAAGACACGAACCCGTTTATTATTAACATTCCACAACACAAGTATACGTTTAAACTTAAATACTGGCTAGTGGCTGGTGTCTTCAAAGTATTATTTTAGTTAATGAGGTAGATTGAACATTCATTTCTAACTTATAGTTAGAGAGCATTTCATTTTCTAAATTATCTTATAATTTTTGGTAAAAGGTACGTAATTCTACTATCACAAATCATAGAACAACATTTTAAATAATATACCAAACAATGTACATTGTCAGGGAAGTGGAATAATAAAAACTATAGAATTACACTAACATTTAGACAGCCTCGCATTTATCGTCCTCGCTGTATTTTTCGATTTCTCGCTTAATGTACGGAAACATATATATAGCAGAGTATCGGACATCAGTTTTAGGATTAAATTTATGTGTTGACTTTGGCACACAAGTGCACAGCAAGGCTGCTGCGGCAAACAGGGACACTCCAATAATAGACATACCGTAGATGCATCCGACCTGCACCAATGGCAAGACGTTGAAGAGTACTCTCAGCAAGACAATGAGCCATGGTGTGAGTCTTTCAATGCCTATTTCGATCCAAACGATTGGTAGCACGATTCCTTCAAGTTTCTGCAGCACTTTGTTAAACTTGGGGTTATCAATTACTAAATTTAGTTGCACTCTAGTGTGGACCCGCATTGGAACGCCTAAATTCTGAGGTATTTAGTTAATTAAGCTTTAGTCAAAACAACAAAATTTGTAAGTAATACTAACTGGTTGTAACACAATCTCCGATCCGTGCTTCTCAGCGTCTGGACTAAGACCGTCGACACCATCTAATAGTGTTGGATCAGATAAATAGAAATGTGGGAACGATACGGCTGCTGGAATGTCTGAAATTGAAATAAAAGTAAATGCATTAAGTTTGTAGTACTTTTTAAAGGTATTACTTTCTCTAGCAACAATGTAGGTCAGTTTTTGTGCATTTTATTTCAATCAGACATGGAATTGCTCTTTTTTGTTAACGACTTCATCTTTCATAACATAGAAATACGTACAAACTGTAACGATTTGATTAATTGATGGAAACATCCATCACGCTGCAGCAATGGCGGGTTTTTATTGTTAAGCAGAAAGGCGGACACTATTCACTAATCTAGCGAACGTTGGTGGCCTTGAAACTATTTCATTTCATCTATGTATTGAATAGTCTTTATATGAAACATCCGCAGTTTATTTCATTTATTAAACAACAAAACATGTACAAAATGTTTTCAAAATAACGCAACTTCTAGTTTACTTTTTAATTTCACATAATGCTGTCAATCATATATTATGTGATTATAATACCGCAATAACCGATGATGACGTATGTTAATGTTATGTTGATATAGAATTCGTATACTCACTGTAGTAACATGGTGTAATATTTCCAAGTCCTTTTTTCAAACATTTTTTATTTTCACAGAAGCAGGACGACTGAGGATCATCAATATCACTGTTAAAAGCATTTTCATCTAATTTGAAAAAGTACGCATTCAGTTCCTCCAAAGTTCCCGCATGATCGAAACGGATTGGTAAGGTTCGGCAAAATGCCTTTCGGTATAAACGGAACTGTTCATCCTTAGTTATATTCTGCGGGAAAATGGTTCCATCGTATGCACCACGTAGCGTATTGCAAGCAGTGTTTCTAAAAAATAACAAAAAATTGTTTAATTCAAGGTCTGTAAAAGGTGTTTTCAAGATCTTACTGTTTCCGATGACCCTCAGCGTCGTTATAACCCCAATAAGTAATTCCACTCTGTCCATTCCATTTGTCCATTGAAAAGTCCCGAATGACAGGTTTGAATGCCTCGTCATCTTCAGAATTATCAGTAGTTAGCTCTCTTGGACGAAATTCTGTGCCAAGACGATCATTGTCCATCTGAACAAAATCATCTGGAACAGCTTTTAAATATTCACTAACAACAGGATCAGGTGTCTCTTCTAGAGCCTTCTGCTTTCGAACGTACTCAGGCAAATGTATTGTCACAAGATTTTCGCCTTCATCAAACATCTGTTGAACCCAAAAATGCTGTGTCATTAGAAACAATTAAAATAAATTTAGAAAAATCTGCTTTACCCTATCCAGTAATCCAAACTTCTCAAAATGAATTACAGTTGGCAAAAAGTTGGATGCCAATTTCACCAGCTGATCATTATATCCCCACAAGTAATCATGTACTGTCAAATTCAAGAGTGGTTTTGCATTTAGTGTCCCCATCAGTGTATTTAATGCGAAAGCCGCAAATATCGAAGCTTTAGCCGCAGCGGATGCAGTTCCGATCATCGGAATGTTTGGCACAGTGACAAGATCAATTGTAGGGTCTCCAACTGATCTCTCCGGCACAAATTCGACTCTTCTCACTGGTATGTAGCTTAGAGTTCCGTTTTCGTGAAACGTGTAGTTTTGATGTTCGAGAAACTCCCTAAAACACATTCGTTAAAAAATTTCAATATTTTTGCACAATCAGAAAGTTTTTCGTACTGGTAAACATAAGGGCCAATTTCGTTAAGCTTCAGTTTTACGTCTATACCATTGAGAAACGCATCTGCATTTGTGATATTGAACACGTAGATGCGTATGAAGACATCCAATGGCGGCTTCTTGAACAGACTGAACAGAAACGAGCCGTCCCAGATGGAGAGTTGCTGAAATGTAAATTCTATGTTCAAATGTCATATTGCAAATAGCATGTAACAATCTATGTTAACAATGATAAATGACATACCTTACGTATTAGTAAATCCAGTGGATCGATGACTGCAATCGCGTACGCCAGTCCGACAAGCATCACGCCGAAAAATGCCATCTTCATTGACCCTGACGGTTAAAAGGTATAATACATTAATATTAGTGCGGGAAAGTAAGAAAACTATTCACATATGATATAAGAATTGAATTTAGGTTAATTCGAGTGCCCTTGGCGAGCGTCTAGGCAGCCCAGATATGGCCGTTATTAATCATAGCAAATGGCGATACAAATGGGCCGGATGCATTTTAAACGTATGTGTACATTGAAGATTCATATGGTAAATAAATTCGGCACCAAATATACGAAAAGAATTAAAAACGATGTACTATAAAAAAAACTTATTGTGACAAAAACAAATGGCATTGGAAGAGAAATTTGTATATTGTTTACCATTAAATTTCACAGAATAATCTCAACGTTTTTTAATAACCGTGAACTACTCCCGCCTCACTTCCGCATAAATTCGTCAAATGGTGCTTTTAATGCGATTTCAACAAGGCATTTCACCTTCTGTAGTTATGTTGCGTGC
>JANSTS010007168.1:23216-39618 GCA_026546915.1 Sylvicola fuscatus
CACAAATTGAGTGTAACGCACGAAGACGGCACACATACAGTCTCAAGTGCGGAAAGAAAGAAGTTGCTGGCGCACAAACGAAAATATTATTATGATGATGAATTTATCTTATGCCGCGCCGGTACATACGGCTGGTCAAGGTCGTTCATTGTAACGCTTTTCCTTCTGTGCAAAAGCAAAAGCTTAAAGCGCCATTCGACATAACCTGACCGCATAAAACTTGTGCACACAACTCACGTATTAAGACACTTAATGGATTGCAATCAGTATATGAATCTATATATCAAATAAACGCAATAAAAAGACGGAGGAAGACGCAAAAACCCACAAGTTCCGCATAAATCGTGCACGTATATTTAGGATGGCATATGGCGAGGCGTATCTGTCATTAAAGGTAAACACTCGGAGCGGCGAGACATGACACTCGCCGCACTCTTAAGCATATACTGAAAGTGAAATTAATACGCACGACTTGAGAGCTGTTGCGACGAAGTGGCCAGGTTCATTGTCTGACATGCTAACCGCTTATTGTATAATTGAAATTTGGTTGAACATCGGCTGAATCAGTTTTCTTTTTTCTTATGTTTTTGGGTGTCACCGGGAAAATACACAACAAGAAATGGCCTCCAGAGATAATTGAGCTTTTCAAGCGCGCTAATTTCAAAGCTAATTGTTTGAGAGAAGGCGGCTTTTAATGTCTGATGAACTCCATAGATCAGATCCCGTACATTATGCGGCTGAGAATTACCTTGCGGCAATGTGAAGTCTCATGAAATGATCGTTAATTTATGTCGGAAAAGAAAACGAATATATGGTTCATGAAATACGCGACAAAACGGCACGTACAACTTTAGTAGGTCATTCTCTTTGGAATGGAGTGTTGGTTCAAAATTAAGACGTAAGAAGGCGAATGACGAATAGTTATGTAAATATCAACATTTTCATGTTAAGTTTAACATTTCAATTAAGAATTTTGTTTTCATTAAAATGAGTAAATAAAATTCGATTATTAGCAAGAATTGGATTGGCTAATTTTGTTTGCTTTATGTAATAATACATACAAAACTTTTCATTACTTTGATACTTAATTTTAGAGAGTAAATGCATTCTTTTTTTTTGGTGGATTCAATTTGTCATTACAATTAGATAAAGCCCACGCATTTGTTCATAATATTAATTATTTTAATGAAGGATTTTTTCAATACCAAGACCACTTCAAGAGGTCGTAGTACTCCGAAAACATTTGAGAAAATTACATGAACGCTATTACTTTTATTGGGCTCTCAATTATTACCATAAAATTTCATTGCACGAATTCATTCTTGAAAGCATGCCAAAATTTGTTTGCTTTTAGCGAATTCGCTACACGTGCAAATATTATGTGGCAATTAATTACAACTTTAAAGTTTCGGTGATTTTTGCTGAGGTTTTTTCGGTCTTTTGAAGAATTCGCACTTTGTCATAGGTGAATAATGTAGCATTACCTTCAAGACTATCCTACAGGCAGGGAAATGTTAAGTATTTGCTTGAATCGTCATTGTGTATCTAGAGTTCGTCACTTGAGTCTTTCATATCTGTGTCAAACATGCGATTCAATGCGTTTTCTTCAGCATTTCTTACATTTCTCGTTTGGTCTTGTGTGCCTTTATAAATTATAAATAGATATAAATATTATATTATTTGCGCATGCATGCGGCGCGACGTCTTAGATAACTTTGCACGATCTGTTACGTTGTTTTTTTGTGTTGTTTTCTTATTTTCGGTTTTGTTTCACGACCCACTGTTAAGTCTGCTTGTATAGTTATAGTGAAAGATGTAATTTTATTTTACGTAATATAGCAAAGTCTTCGATTTTCTGTTTTTGAACATATCTTTTTTATTATGTTTATTTATATTGTGAGAAGCTCGATTCGATTTTGCAACTGCAATGTTTTTTTAAAAACTTTTTGGAAAAACACATCAAGTGAATTGATGGCGAATAGTATTTTTGGAGAAAATGATAATATTTTTTAAAAGCCGCCGCCCGATAATCTAGGATAGTTATCTAACATTTAAAAATTAATTTAACATGAACGAATCGGCGTGGGTACAACTATTTAAAGCAACAAAAATTAAATAGATATTATTTTATCAAAAATTTTAAACATCATTTATCATTAAATTTTATGTCACACTAATTCTGCTCCAAATTGGCAACTAAACTCTAATTAAAAAAGGCTCGCTACTCACGAGTATCAAGTGGCAACTAGTAAAACCATGCAACAGTTGAACACCTGAAAGTAAAAGTACGGCTCTTGTGCATAACTTGCAGCAACGACGCACAGAAATTACGCCACTGCATAATAATTCGAAAATCCAACAATGCACCCATCCATTTCCTCGTATTTTGAAAAATTATTTTACCACGCAATTTCCCGAATATACTTAAGCAACCGCATGGAAAAAATTGTCTGCATGCAACCCGCAATATAATTACTGATCACATTGGATATCTCAATGTCAATGTCAATGCGCGACGACGATACATTCACCCATGTAGTTTTTCCCTCATGCTCGTTCATTCATTTCTGGTTTGGAGCTTCAATTAAAAGCGCCATGAACCCCTTTTCTCGCAGCTTTTCATCTCTTGAATCTTCCCGCAAATATTCCACGCCACATGAGCTCACATGGATCGAAGATCGCTCTTGTCGCGCCAAATTAAACATCCGATAAACGAGCCACATCGCACCGGTGCATACAAAGAACGTTAACACATCCATCGTAATTTATGCTATTTATTTAACCTCGGTCAACGCAATAACATTTTTAAACAAGACACTTAAACAAATGACAAGAAGAAATGTGTGAACACTTTTTTTTGTTTTCAGTAAATCTCTGCGGTTTTTGGATATTTTCGTAATATGTTTCCATTTAGAATACACAAAGGTATTAGCCAAGCACATATGTGACTATATGGTTAACATTGCAAATAACAGAATATATGATGTTAATGATTCGCTAAATATAATTACGAACTTGAACCACAAAAAAGGAATAAAATTTTGTGATTAAACATTTAAAAAAAATCGCAATGTGAATTAAGGAGTTCATCCTACTCTTGGTTCCCAGTGCGGAATGACCTTAACCTTAACGTACGTGAGCGCTATAGGTATAAAGAATAAGTCATCACGTGTGGTTGGACACATTGTCATCAAGGTGGTTAAACAAAAATTTGAAGTTTAATAACTTTTGTACTTACTTTTTTCGCGTTTGTTTAATTTGAATGTCGTCATGTTTTCTTGCGCCTTCAATAACACCTTTGGTACACGTCTTAGATCTTAGCTTTGCCACACCCTGACTGAAAATTCAGGAATGTAAAGATTGAATATTACTTATTTTTAATAAACATCGTGATATAAAATTCAAATTTTGTAAATTCAAAATTGAAAATTTAATATTTAATTTATTTTTTACAATTTAAAAATTACGTGTTGTTACGTAACAAAGTAAAATAAAAAATTAGGTAACATTTTATCTATAACGGAAAAGAAAGCAATGTTATGTTGCTTTAAATTTCACATTTTAATTTCGTGACAAATGCATTGCTGCAATTGTTTTTTTTTTCTCAAAACTTTTAACTATTTATCAATATGAGATCTGTCCTCAAATCTATTATAAATGAGAACAATAAACAAGCACCCATTTAGAAATGCAGCACCTTATATCACCAACCGAATATTTAACAGTTAATTAGCATAATTAAATCCATCGTCTCATAACCAATTTCAATATAATAACTGTTTAATGGATTTTCCAAAAAAAAATAAATATTTGCAGTATTTTAGTTAGGTATAAAATTTGACACAGAAGAGATTTTATAATTCTACAAAAAAAATGAAATTACTGCAATTGAGTCTACAAATCCTTGTTAACCTCACAGTAGCTGTTGCAATAACATGATTAATAAAACATTTTAAACTATATTGTGTAAATTTTTCATTTGATTTATTGATGTTAGTTATTACAAATGCAATGTTTCAACCCAATTATTGAAAGTAGAGGGTCGACTTTTTTCACCCATAGTATTACTTAAATGCCTTGGTGAATGGAATGTTTTAACTTTCCGATAAAAACTAAAATTAGTCACACTTTATGTATAAAATTATATCCAAATTTATTCTAAAACTTATGATTAATAAAACACACTCACTTTTTATAAAATAATAATTCACTCACTGTCACGCAATATTAGTTTTATATATCCTTTTACTCCAGCACTTCAACCTGTGGCAGAAAAAAAATCCGTTTTTAAAAAGACGCGCGCGAACTTAAAATGAACCGAATACAAACGAGACTTCTGGTCGAAATGATCAAGTCCATTTGCGGTACTGCGGTTTTATGTGCAGATCTTTTAACATATTTAGCCGCCATGGTCGCGCTTAACCGAATAGCGATCGCATCCATATGCTTTTGCGCCACCGCATGTAAGATATTCGTTTATGATTTTTTTGCTCGCTATCCATCTCCCTCTGTTTGCGGTTTCATTTTGACTTTTGACGCGCTTCATCAATTCAAAGAAATGCGCACTGATCATAAAGCTACGGAACCGATCGTATTTGTTTGATGTAAACTTAAAGCTCATCGATTTTATTGTAAATCTTATCTTAACGAATCGGTGGTGAACGCGCGTCATCAATTTTTGCATGATATGGTATATGTTTTGTTTAGCTTTCATTTGGATATGTAGATCGCATTGATTTGATTTGATTTGTAAAGGTTTTTGTGTAAGGATCAGTGGATGTATTATGTGAGATTTGACAGGCGCAAATACAATAGATACTGATATAATAGTAAATTTGCCCTCTAACTCATTTTTCAACTTTTAACAAAGAAACAAATACAAAAAAACAATAAACCATAAGCACAATATAAAATTCTTATTTATTATTTAACCAAAAAAAAAAAAAAACAATTCTCAAAACGTAACATCTATTTCTGACAGAATTCACCATTACTCACTTTACACTCTTGTATGATTCAACTACAAATAAAATTGTTAGTATCATTTAAGATCAAAATAAATCCTCAATTGTCATAACTGCGACAACTAAAGCAAAAATCGCCAAAATCAATGAGATTTATATGATGAAAAAATTATCATACTTTTGTTTGCATTATCATATGCAAATATATGATAGCTGTTTGAAATTGAAGACACTCGATCTGATTATTTCATCAAATAATGATCCATGGAATTTCCAGACTACAGATGTCATGGTTCTTTTTATAAAAAAATTGAGTGAATGATAAAAGTGTTTTCCATTTCCAAATACTAAAGGCCTAAAGATGTTGCATCGAGTATGAAGACTCTTGTTAAGTTTATTCCGTACGTGGCTTTTGATGCATACATTTTATGATGTTTTCAAAGTTGGTACGCACGCGTGTGGGCCAAATGCGTCATTTCTAGAAATGTTGATGTACCGAGTAGGAAAGCGGTTAAAAGTCTGCAAATAATTAAATCTGATGACGACATTGGGTAACATTCCGAATTTGTAACAAAAACTAATTGTACTCTGGCATCAATAATGAGTTAGAAAATCTTGTTAGAATTGTTTTTATGTCAGTTCATTACTGACAATTTCATACAGAAAGAGGTAATTAATTAAAAATGTAATAATTAAAAGTAGAAATTAAATGCATAGACAGAAGCTATGATTCTAGTATGTTTTAATTACCTTAAATAAGTTTCTATGATGCTTTAAATATAGGCAAAAACTGTTTAACAATTAAAGTTGAGATGCTATTAAATTGTAGCATAATCTTGAATCAGTGACTCATTAGATGACCTTAATCTGCTATATATTTAGATCAAGTTTTTTTTACAATTAATTAAAAAGAAATCAAGTAGTTTTTTGGCCTAAATATAGAATAACATATTTGTTTAAAGAAAATTCCAAATAAATAATCCATATAAAACAATTAAATCATGCCATTCGAGCCATTCACACTTATCATATTTATAATATACTTGAGTATTAATCCTTAATCAAGTGTTCCCCCGCATTCTAAGCAATTATGTCAATATACATAGTTCATAATCAGTTTTAATTAAAATCAGGGTGTGCTAATAAAATGAAAGCATGTAAACGAAGTGGCTGCTGCTACTTAGCCGGCGACCACGCGAATACTCTTATCAATCGAATTGAAATAATTTTGTATCCACTTTCATATAATAAAAGCGTTCGCTTACTCGCCGAAAAATCAGCGTGTCGACCCCTCAGGTAGGTGGCGACGCGTAACTACAACGGCCACCAGCCTTTGTTGAATGTTGACTCAAGAGACAACGTATACTCTTAATACTTTTAAATATGAGTATATGCACATCATGTTTGATGATTGATAAGGCACGCTTGATTGGACAGTCGCTGGTTAATTACCTGGCGCGAAAATCCCACGCAAATTCAGGGAAAGTTATATTAAATATCCATTTTTTTTTTCAATTATGTACATCATAGAGCCCAGGTTGAATAAATATAAAAATTTATCAAATACAATTTCATCAAGAATATCCAAAGTGTACAGAGAAACCAAATGCCGACTCAAGAAAGTTGAGCATTCTATAGAATTTCATTCATAATGTAACAACTAGTAAGAAATTTGATATGGAAATCATTTTTCATTCACATTCTCTCATTTAATTTAATCCCACTCATTCTATTTTTATGTATTAAATAAATCTCAAAGTAATTACATACATATGTCTAAAAAAAACTCCTTAACTTTTGAAACTTAAATACCTCCTAAATATTTATGCCAACTAATTAAAGAACAAATCAGCCAACTGACAATCAAATGCAAATAAATGTAATTACAAAGTCAATTATTCGCTGCCTCAGCCATGGACACCAAGCATGTAATTACTGCGGCGTCAAAACTGCGCATTAAAGCATCCTTCATCACCCAAAAAATCATACCAAACTCAAGTATATTAATTTTAAAACAAAAACAAAAACATGACAAACAGCGCAGTCTGAGATACGCAACCAGTGTAAGGTGTATCAGGAGAATGCATGCTGTAGGGGAGGAAAGCCTGTAAAAAATCGAAATCAACCCCTGCGAAACTCTATAAAACCCCAATGGCAACTGGCAGTCGGTACCATTCCGTTTTGCACCACCAGTTGAGCTTTATCGCAAATCGTTGCCGTGTGGTATACCTGTTCAATAAAAGTGTTCTTGGACTTCAAGTGTGGTTCGTGTTGATTGTGAATTTCATTTAATTTCCAGTGAAATGTGTTTTTAAATAGATATAAAAAAATTTTAAGTTTTAATAATTGCTAAAAAAAATTTGAGCTGTGTGCTAATTTCGAAATTTTTCCTTCCACTTTCAGTTTGATTATCTTAAAAGATACTATTTACCATGTCTTCACAATCAGCAAAGGTTTTGGCCATTTTGTGTATCTTCATTGCAGTGGCTCACGTCACCACGTCCACTATGGTCCGATTGCAGCGCAATGACGTCGCTTCTGTGGCTGATGCCGTCAAGTATTTGCAAGAACTAGACTCCATCTACTCACAAATTGCGAGACCAAGGTAATTTTAAAACAGTGTCCATTCTATACAGGTATATAACGCAATTCTTTTACATTGTAAAAACATAAGTGCATGTAGATTCAATTAGTCACCCATCATTTTGTCAGCGACAGATAAGAGTCTCCTTGTTCTGAAAATCTGCCTCGCTTTCAAAGGATCTGCGTATTTGCATAATTGAAAAAAATCTTTTAGAATTATTTTATGCCCGAGTGGATAAATATAATTAACTTTACGTTATCTGAAAAGTAAAGGGTAGTTTCTTATAGCGCAATCAAGCATTAGATTGCCTCTTTTACAAAAGTCGGTGCTGTTGCAAAATCGTTTAAATATTTAAATTTTAATGTCTTGTTTAAATACTGTTATATTTTAAAAATTGTAATACATTCAAGAAAATTCTACATCTTTTTCTTTTTTGGAAGTAAAAATGTTATAAGAGCACAGCCTGTAACAAAACAGAATGTATTAAAATCGTCGTTTTTCAAATAAAAGCATAAGCATTGAACATACCTAACACCCATCCAGAGAAGAAGAAGAAAGTGGCGTCACAATTGACTTCTATTAATTGTCCAACTACGTTACTTCCTACTATACTGCCCAAACGGCCAAAAATCAGTGACACGCTCACAGCCATTCCTCTGCAAAGCAATCGAATTGAAAATTGAATTTCAGTAATTCAATGAGCTTTTACTGTACCTCAATTGAGTTGGTATCAAATCCACGACCACACTGTTCACGACAGATACGCATATGCCAGAGAACATAAGATATGAACTAAATAAAAAGACGATAGCCAATCCTTCTGATATCCAGTGGAGCAATAGTCCAGCGATTCCAGATATAAAAAGGCTTGCAGCTAGAAGTAATTTTTTTCGTAAATATTTACAACCTTAATTAATTTTAATTAACTTACTCAAGAGATTTTTTTGACCCAATGCTTTGATTAAAAATCCTAACGCAATATATCCTGAAATGTAGAAAGTTCCCAAAACTAATGTGTCAATAAAGGTCTGTTCCGATATTGTATCATTGCACTCCTGGAATACAAAAAGAAACATTAACGATTGCTTCTTAGCTAAATTAATAATCTTAAAAAACTCACTCCGAAACTTATTATTTGAGACTCATTTGCCACAACTTTCGGCATATCAAGCATTTGACAAATTGTGTAGTCCTTTCCAGCATTAGCTGCAAGTCTGTTCTGGATGTCAGCATACCACAGTCCCATGCCACCAGACCTATTTAATGTACAAAATTAATTTTTATATCCAAAATTTAAAACAAAATTTTACTTACGCTAAAAACACGCCGAATTGCAAAAGTCCGCATGTCAAAAAGTTGAAACCATATGGACGTTTAAAAAGCGGTGCAGTCTGATTCCAAATAGATTCGACAATTTTAGCGAAGCCTTTCTCTCGAACGCTTATAATTTGTATCTCAGTCTCTGGAAGCAGCCCTTTTACGGGGAAATCGTCAAGTGACTTTTTCGGATTGTTCATTTTAAAAACTCTTTGTACAATCTCTAGCGCTTCTTCCGATCTTCCCTAGATAATAAAATAGTTGTTGGAATCATAAAATTCGCAATTACAAATGTATATGCAGCTTGTATATTACCTGTCCTAAGACATATTTTGCACTCTCTGGCATAAAAATAATGCCAATGGCCCCAAGGCAGCCAGGAAGCGTGTAAATGATCATTAGCAATCTCCAAGGTCTGTAGCTAATGTATTCAGAAATGTACACAGACCAGTCGGACGACAAAATAAGCCAACCAAGTGCTACAAAAAAAAACGATTTGATTTGATTATTCTTTCAATTAATGTAAAATATTTACCAGGTAATAACAAATTAGATATTCCAACAAATGAACTTGCCCAAGCAATTGCCACAGATCGATACTTTGGTGTGTTAAATTCACCTAAATAGGCATAAATTGTTGCAGATGGGCCAGATACGCTGTAATAAAAAAACAGAATTCGATGTTAAGATCATGGTCGTATGAATGCTGAAGAAACTCACAAAAAGCCCACAAAGAACCGCAGCACAATGAACATGGTAAAGTTAGTGGAGAAACTTGAAGCCACTGTACAGATGTTTGATGCAAATACTGTATAAATGATAACTTTCCTCCGGCCGGCTGTGTCTGCCAAATAACCCCAGAGGTGAGACGACATCATGATACCTGTGATGTTTCACATTTAAATCATAATTAATTGAAAACAGTTTGCAATGAAATTTGTTTACCAATAAAGCTGATGGCGCTTGCTATTCCCTTATCGGATGTGGTCAATTTCAAATCGCATTGTGAGGCAGGCATAATGATTGACATGCCCATTGTCTCTATGATAACAGCCATCAGAATAGTTCCACATAATAAGATAGCGATGATCTGAACCTTTCCAAATCCTGTTGGTTAAAAAACTGAAAGAGTCAGCTAAGTTCATTTACTTTGCGCATTTTTCAAAATTTAAGGTTATCTTTTCACTGATTGGCTTTTATTTAATTAATTTCACTTCAATCAAAACATTACTATCATCAGTGTAAGACACAAAACATTCAGAAGTCGTAAATTATCACGATTCATTCAATATGAACATAAACTCTTATCAAACCAATTGGGTTTATAAAAGAAATTCGGTAATCTGTTAAGTCTTCCTAGATTGCGCAGATATGATTAGTGTAAGTGTCATAATATTGTCTTATATCGCGATTATAGGAACGGGGATCTTATATTAAATTTTGTATCATTTAATCGTTGGGTTATCTGTACTTTAATTTAATAATTACTTTGTTTATGAATTGCCTGGTAATAGTGACTTGATAGTCACTTATTGTTGTGCAAATTATCATATTTTATGCAAACAAAACAGGTTTATTAGAATATCTGGCGGTAAACTCATGCATCATATATCAAAATGTTAACGAACGTTTTCAGAATAAACGAAGATAAATGTTTCTTGTAGTTTACTTACTTTGACACAAGTAATACGCATTTGTTTGAACGATGTCTCAAACTATGGCGATGAATCAGATTAGAAAATAAACCAAGACATAGTACTTGAATCGCGATAAACAGTTGATTCCATCAAAAATATCATCGTGCACTAGTTAAATTTAGATCAATCCACTTAAGATTTATACGAACTTAATCCTTAATCCTTTTCAACAATGAACATATCCACACAATACTCGGTAGACCAAAATTATTCTTTTTGGTAAACAACTGAAAGGGTCAAACACACGTGTTCTATTTAAACATATGGGTCTGCCACACATTTTTATTATCCTATATCTTTTGTACTTGTAATCAGATAAAACTTCTAAACGCCTTTAGCAACGATTGATGAAAGTTGAATTATAGATTTATTATTGTAAATATATTTTTTTTTTTTTTGTTGAGCAGAATCTTATTTTTGCACCCTTTTGGTTGCCAACAATTCACAATGAACCACAAACACTTACCAATAATGGTGAGAGCGTCATCAATGGAGACTATTTTTTTCTGAGATTCTTCGTCTGGATCAGCACCATTCACTTTATCCACTACGAAAATATCGGGATTCGTTTTCTTATACATTTTTCCTATTTGTTCTGCACTGTTCTCTTGGGACTATTAAAACGTATCAATTGCCTCGCACTTTGCACATGCCTTGTTCACTGCACAGTCGCTACTCTAAGACTGCGGTTTGCGGCTGAATCTCTTATCGTTAGACGTAGGATGGCTTGGAAATCTACAATTACTTATAATAAAAAATCGCTTCTTATCAGTCAGTTAAAACGTATATTTGATCTCAAGAGTCACAACTAGGCCTGGGTGAACAACATTTCTGTTACCACTTACATTTTTATTTTTTTTTAATTATGTTGTCAGCCTTCATTCAGTTTTGTACTATTTTAAGGAGTACGCACGGATTAGGCGGAACATGTGTGACACTGGGAATGTGGTTAAACACAATCTAAATTTACACGTGGTTATGTTCTGATTTTAATTTTTTTTTTTTGAATAACCAATGCGGGGGATTTTTCATTTACATGAAATGGTTGGAATTTGCCTTTTATTGGGCAATACGAACTTGAGTGCTTCATTTCAACAATAAACATGATAAAAGAACGACAAATTACAAATATGCAAGTTCTTTTATGTTGTAATAATTAGGAAGTTCGACTGATAACACATCAACTTATCAGCAAATCATTTAAATTTACAATTGTCTGTCATCTGATAACACTTAAGGTAGCATTTTCTATAATTTTTCAGCTTGGTGATAATTTTGATAATGCTCATTTGTAACAACAAAAAAATTCTTGACTCACACACAAATTTGTTTTCTGCTATTTTTTTTCTCTTTCGGTTTACGTTTTTTTCCCGCCCGTCTAGACTGGTACGGAGTGACGCTTCCGCCGCTGAACCCGACCATACCGATCTAGAAACTGCAATTAAATTGCTGCGTTTAGACACAATCGATCGGATTTATTCGAAGCAATCGAAACCAAGGTGAGGTGACCAAACGACAAATAGCCTCAACACTTATCACAGCTTTCTCTAGAAATCGCGATAGCTTTTTTCCTTCCAGGGCACCATTTGTATAGCAAAATTGTCCATAGAACCGTTAAATTGCATCTTTTTAGACCATTAATATAACGATAACTTCCATTTGTTGCAGATTCGGAAAGCGGAATGGCCTACAACTTCCTAGACCACTCAGCGACATCGTCCGGGAGGAGCAGGACCAAGAGGTATAAACGTATATGCATACAACTTTAGATGGCATAAAAATACGACTTACTGTAAAATGTATATCCACTTATCAATAACTAAACATAACCAAAATTCAACTGGATGGTCTTGGCGTTGATTGGTCGAATGTCGATGAAGCAGGAGAACAATTGGTCCAACAACTTGTATTCTACCAGCTGAAGTGTTTCAATCCCATGATTTTATGTATGCTAAGAAATGTTTATCACAACTCAATAACTACATATTCTTCTGTAATCAATGCATATATTTACATTTGCGGGTATTAATACAATATAACTGTCTTAAATTCAACATAATTTATAAAAAATCTGTCTCATTTTTACTACACATGATTATCTACTTGTAAATAAGACAAATGTATAATGAATTCTGCAAAATAAAGTAAACAACAATATAATTTGTTGGTGTTTTATTAACATCTAAGAAAATGAGAAATCTTATTGTTATGTGTTGTGACTTTTTAATTAGCTATTTATTTATGAAAATGATAATTTGTATTTTATTAAAATTATTTGAGGAGGGTACGGGTACAATGATAAAACTTCTAGGTGCCCTTGGTTCTGACTTCCCACATAATAATAATAATAATAATAAATTCAAATTCAATTTTATTGGCAAGAATGAAAACAAATTTGTAAATTTGTATAGTATTAGCTGATTTCAGTAATTAGTTTCTAATTATGTAAAAAAAAAAGTTGGTAATGACGATAAACCATATACCAATTAGTAATTACTATACACACAAATCTGAAAATATTTTTTGGGCACTAAATTTTATCATTTGAATTTTAATCAGTTTCTTTTAAATTTTAACTAGAGTGTAGACGTCCGTTTCGGTCAGTCTCTTCTTCTTCAAACAGATTTTAAACATGATGAAAAACTATTTTATTCGTAACCCCATACAAAATGAAAATCTTATAATAGTTTTTGCAGGAACAGTCGACCAATACAAAAAAAAATTAAATAAAACGGAATGAGAACCCGTAATTGGTGCAACTGTTATTCGGACTTGTACTAAATAATAACAAGGCATTTGGTTCATTGAAAAAAATAAGCAGATTTCCAAAAAAAAAGTATGTCTAATTGTAATTATTATAACGCTAATTGTGCAACAAAACAAATATTTTTCACAGACCTAAAAAGATGTCTCAACGAACAACAGCCAGTACCAAGAAGCGATTTGAAGCCCTAGCTAAAATACTAGATATAAATCAATCCAGATTAAAACTAGATAAGAGAAACCTTATACTTGGCAAACCATTACAACGAAATTCATCACAAATCTCGAATCATCCGGGAATATTTAGTCGGGGCTTATTTGCAAAGGGCGATCGTGAGGCGTGCAAAAATAGACCTGCATTGGGTGAATTGTCAAATGCTAGGCTAAACAGTGATATCTTCAAATTATCATCTCAGGAATTTGCTGTGCAAAAATCCAATCGATTAAGAAAAAATAACACGTTTTTGATGCAGAGATCTAGCCAGATGATACCGCAGAAACATAAGCTCGATGCATCGGCCATCACAGCATCATTTCAGGATGTGATTACGTCTACGCCACTGGAAATTGGAGTTCCATCAACACGTGCTGACCCAAAGTCAACTCAAAGTGGCAACAAACTAACTGAAAATAATTTAAATTACGGGTCTGACAAAAGTAATTCATGCGTAGATACTAAAAGTGACTTTGCTAATATATATTTAATACTGTCAGACATAATCACGGAATCCAGCCAACGTTCTAGAGATAACTTCTTTCCATTTGATAAATTTAAATCGATTGATACGGTTCAGTTAAAAATTCAAAACTATTTTAAATCCATGGTACCACAACCAGACAATCACAAAATACAAGAAGCAATACGTAACAAAAGGCCACAATGTTCGTCTAACATTTTGGAAACACCTTCATCTAAAACGGCATTGTTGTCGCCATTTAGTTATCATTTTAAAGACAAGGGGCAAAGCTTGTTTGATAGTTCGGTTGAATTGGAACCGATCAATATGTTGCTGGAAATGCCAAAGAGTCCTTTCGCATTCACGTACACTGACAAATTTTGTGACATTTCAAACTCGTGGGAAAAGCGCTTGAAGCACAAACAATTTGACAATTGGAGCACAAGTTTGGGCAATGATCAATTGTCCAGGAAATTTAGTGAAACTTCAGCGTCTGACATGGATTTAACATTTTCAACAAGTACATTTGATAATATGCAGCCTTTGCAAGAAAATGATAGAACAGAAGTTAAAGAAGAAAATGAAAAATTCAAATTTTTAGGAGATCGTGATGCCCAGGTGATGATCTGATTTTTAACAAATAAAAATAAAATTCAATCTTAAATTATATTCTTTTTAGATATCAGGATGGAATGGATTTGGAGAGTTTCCTGCGACAAAAAATTTGGAAGTTCCAAATTGCGACTTTTCGTTTTCAAATATTGAATTGACAAAGTTTTCACCTATTACCATGGATATTAATTCAAACTCTAGCAAAAGTTCTTCTCCGGTAAATTAACATAACAAAATATATAATTTAAAAAAGAAAAATATTAAAAAGAAAATAACATTTCAGTTTCCAACCAGGAAAAGGTCATTGAAACCAAATACACCACCATTATTTAATAGAATGGCAGCCCGTCAATCGCAAAATGAAGACTTCACTGGGTCACAGGCATTTTTTCAAATACCAAGCCCAGATAGCTCGATCACAAGAAGCTACGGCGAAGATGATGATTCCGCCTCCTTTTCTGCATATTTTACTCAATATTCGCCTTCTAATAATTCAACATTGGGTGAGTTAACTCAAAACTCATATGCTAAAAGGGCTAGATTAACTGAACCTACGGAAAGCAACAGTACCTTGGACGAAACACCTTTTTTTTTCTTTGAACCAAACTTTATGTAGAACTTATTCTACAAAAAATCTTTGAATTTATTTTTTAATCTAAAATAAACATTTCTCAATGAACCAATCACTTAGCGACGGCGCTCTTCGTTTCAATTGATAAGTTAGAAAGCTCATCAATTAAGTCCATGTGCCTAAAACTGTCTGGATGTTTGTTGAACTTTTCCAGCAAAGCCAATTTAGACTCGCTGTTCTGGGCATAATACAATTGAAGTTGATTCGCCAAACACTGCGCCTCCTGAGCATTAAGAACATTGATGTCATACTCGCCACGCATTAGAACGATACCTTTATCTTCAAGTTCTGTGTAATGGACAATATTAAGACACTCGGGTGCATTTTCTTTGTGTGCCTGATAGCAGAGTAGCGGCGTAAAGTGAACCGTATTGGCTGCAAACTGCAACATTATGAACTCGAAACCTTCACTGCGCGGGATTGGTATCAAAAACAGCGGATATTCTTTAGCACGTTGCATAAGCTGATCAAATTGGTCCTTTGTAATGACAGCAGCTATCACGTCCTTCGTTTTGTGATATTCCAACCAAATGTGCTTGATCTCGTCAACCGTCTTATCATTTAACAGATCCATTTTCATGATATCGGACAACTTCTTAAATGGTAGTTCATCAACTGGCTTTGTTGCTTGCTTTTTGGGATTCAGCAGCTCAGTATAGTCACTGTAAAGAAGGATATTAATATGTGTTTAGCGTCGTAATGCAATACTATTACCGATCTCTTGGCTTTGCTTTAGTGGGAACTGTCTGGGGCGCTACTTTATCCATACGCGACAAAAATTCCTCGGGAGACGTTTGCTGGAGAGCAGCTAGCTTATCCTTGTATTTATCGAAATAAGGGTTAGCCTTTTTCATGTCTTCCAATGCCTTTTCGGCTCGCAATTGTGCTGACATAGTGATGCGACGGGTGTTTAATCGGAGCAGATGGGTAACTCTTTTCAGCTGACAGGCAAATGCCATAACAAGCAACAAATAAAATTATTTACCAAATTTTTAATTTAGTCTTCTATTTTGTGTAACCTTTTGGATACTCCACAGATCTTACAAAACTCGTGAAGAAATTTTTATACTAGATTGTTGCACTGAAAAAGTCTTTTAACAAGCAGTTTGTTCAAACGTCAAATTACCAAACATATAACATACATATATCATTATTTA
>JANSTS010007168.1:39718-52892 GCA_026546915.1 Sylvicola fuscatus
CAATTTTCAAAGAAGCGAATCCTCATTTTCAACTTTTTCCTTTTTTGTGAATAATTTGCAAGTAAAAGTTAACAAATATAGAAGGATGGCGACCCAACAAGCAAAACCCGAGTCAAAACAAAACGATAAGTTCGAGCAAGTTGACCTAACAAAGCTAAGTATTCAACAGCTGCAGCAACTTAAAGCGGAATTTGAGACGGTGAGTAAATTTACAATAAGCCAAAGCGTGGGTGAATTCCATGTGCATCTTAAATTCTCGTTTTGTTGACAGGATCTTCAAATTTTCCAAGAATCCATTGCTACTCTGAAAATGGCCAAAGGAAAATATTCCACATCGAAAGAAGCACTTGACCAACTGAGTCCTGAATGGAAGGAAAAGGAGATTCTGGTGCCGCTGTCTGGCAGTATGTACGTTCCAGGAATAGTCAAGGAGATTGACACACTTGTCATTGATATTGGCACCGGATACTACGTAGAGAATGACTTACCAACAGCGAAGGACTTTTTCAAGCGTAAAGTGGATTACGTACAAGAGCAATTGGACAAAATTGATATGTTGGGCATGCAGAAATCGAAAATCTTGAATGCCATCATGGACGTCATCGACATCAAAATGACCGCAGTGCAACAAACATCGTCCTAATTTACTTTCTAGAATAAATGTAAAATATCACTCGATTCATCTTTTCTTATGCACAAATTGTTTCTTTAAAATGTAAAGAAAAGCGCTTCACATCTTCGATTTTTGTGTTATTAAAATTTATTTTTTCTTTACCAAATCAAATCTATCGGTCATTATTTTATTAATTTTTAGAAATGGTGTATTTATCCAGTTAGAGTTGAGACCAGTTCATTGTTGGTCAGCATCTCCTTTATAATGTCCAGACCCCCAATCAGGTCTCCGTTCACGTATAGTTGAGGGTAAGTCGGCCAATCTGAGAACACTTTCAACCCCTGTCGAACCTCTTCATCCGACAAGATGTCAAATGTCTCGTATGGAACGCTACAATAAAAATGAAAAATGTTATTAATGGGCACATCAAATAATGGCAAGCCTCTCTTACCCAGTCTCGTTAATGATCGCAATTAGTTGCTTGGAGAATCCACAACGCGGAGTGTCGCGATTCCCTTTCATAAAAATCATGACCTTTGACTTGTTAACCAAAGCCTTAAGTCGATCGTTCAAGCTCGGCCCGTCCGACTTGATGAAATTCGTTTGCCTGCAAATGTTCGTCAACTCAGCCACTTTAACGCCTTCCACACGCTCCGTTTCTTTTCCATTCATAAAAATCAGCGTGGTGGGCACAAGTTGAATGTTAAATTGTTCCGAAATCTGTGCCAATTCTTCGGCATCGCAATTAAGAAACTTCAAATGCTTAAAATCGTCGTTAGTAGACATTGTTTTGAACACATCCAGAATTTGTTGACATTGAGCAGCCCATGGCGCGGAGAAAAGCACAACCGACGGATTTTCACTTTTTATGGTCGAGGTAAATTGATCCGGACTTTTCACATTTATTACCTCCATTGTTAGATAATAACCTGTTTTAATCGAGATAAAATTTAGTTTTCGCGTCTGGTTGCTTGGAAGGATTAAGTATTGCTGATGAACTTTACAGGTCGTAGACCGCTAGCTGTGATCTGCTTTTTTGTGAGTGGAGCAGACGATGACCTTCGCTTAATAATCACAATGTATAAAATACATGTTACAGATATGTCAAAAAGTGGGGTTATGTAAAGTTCATTTATATATATTTTTTTATTTATTTTCGAAAAGCCGACAATTATTATTTTCGACTGCGATTGCGGTTTTATATAATAATGAAATATAATTATTAATTAAATTAAAATACTTTAAATTCAAATAATTCAAAATTACATTGTATTCAGATATATACTACTACTAAATGTAATTTGTTTAATTATAAATTTTAATTTTCACATGAAAACAATGAAACTTTTATGTACAATAATTATAATTGAACGATATTGATAACAATTTTAATAGAATTGAATGCAAGAGAGAATTGTTCAAAATATGCAAAATGTAGAATTTCAACCCAACCCATCAGCCAAGCGTGACAGTAATCTCAAATCTCATGGTCAACAACATTCATTTCACAGACAGCAAAAACCAAACAAAGAATTAAAATGCCGCTATAGTCTACTGCACGATCGTTTCTTACGATCTTAAAATCATGTCTTATACATAATCTTTTCCTCGCGCTCATTACCGCATTCTTCGTCCCATCCCCCACCAGTTCCAAAATAGTACAACATCTGAGAAAGTGTATACGACTCGGAATTTGTGGGTTGCAGATCAAGTTTACCAGTCGTAGTGAATTGTCGCATTTTAAATTTAAGCAGTAATGAAATTGTACGGTGTTTCTGATGGGCCGCCTTCTCTGGCAGTGCGTATGACTTTTAAGGCACTTAAACTTCCGTTCGAGCTCATGAACGTGGATTATTGTGCCAGCGAACATATGACGCCTCAATATGCTGCAATGAACCCTCAGAAGGAGATTCCAGTGCTGGATGACGATGGTTTCTTTTTGAGTGAAAGTATCGCAATTATGCAGGTAAGTCGTCCTTAAAATGGATTTGTGTAACGAAATCTAATTGGATTTGTAACGTTTCAGTACTTGTGTGATAAATACGCTCCAGAATCTTCGTTGTATCCAAAAGACGCGAAGGCTCGTGCCATTGTCAATCACCGCCTTTGCTTCAACATGGGTTTCTACTACAACTTCATCAGCCAGCATTCGGTAAGTGTTTATTTCAGTAGAAACACAATGAAAACTCTTCAGTAATAAAAAAATCCGCACAGATGGCGCCAATCTTTTTTGATTACCCACGCACTGCAATGAGCGTTAAGAAGGTGAACATCGCCTTGTCCACTTTTGAAGAATACTTAAAGCGCTCTGGCACCAAGTACGCCGCCAGTAACGATTTAACAATTGCTGACTTTCCGCTTGTGGCCGCCACAATGTGCTTGGAAGCAATCAACTTCAGCCTAGCTGACTATCCGCTGGTCACAAAGTGGTACAATCTGTTTAAGAAAGAGAACCCCGAACTGTGGGAGATTTGCGATGGTGGAATGAAGGAAATTGCTTTCTTTGAGAAGAATCCCCCAGATTTGTCTAAAATGGATCACCCAATTCATCCCATCAAGAAGTGAAAACATGTTCTTTGAAAATCGCTGTTAATTCAAATAAATGCGCCACTTTTCACGTAACATTATGTTTACAATTTATATATAAATGCTTTTGTATAATTTCCGGCCACGTTAACGGGGCGCTGTTGGCAGTCTGCAGTATTCAAGAGTGTCACAATTTATCCACATATATAATAAAAATATTGATGACAAGTAGTACGTCAACAACTAGAGAAATGTTCAATTTTACTTGGAAAATGTTGTGAAGAAAATACAAATTTATTAGATAATTCGTAAACCAAAATAAGCCGCGCAGAGTAACGCTTCCTTTTTAAATTCATTCATCTTATATTATTTGGAACAAGCGCCAATATGCAAAGAAGCAGTATATTCAAATTCTTAGCGGTATTTATAAGTTTTCTCGAGACAGCCCGATGTGTTGAGTTGACGTTTGAATTGCCGGATAACGCCCGTGAATGCTTCTTCCAGGAAATCAAGAAGAACCAGTCAGCTACTCTTGAATTCCAAGTAATTTCTTTTCTATATATGAGGGGGACATTATAAACTAAATTTATTTGATAAATTCCAATAGGTTGTCACTGGCGGACAGTATGACGTGGATGTTGTGCTGATAGGACCTCAGCGTGAAGAATTGTATCGGCAGCTGAAAACACAATTTGATTCTCACCAGTTTACTGCACAAGTAACTCAGTCAGTGTTTTTTCTGTTATCATTGAACTGAACTTGTGTTATTTATTTACAGACATCTGGAGTGTATTCAGCTTGCTTCAGCAATGAATTTTCCACATTTTCACATAAATTAGTTTACATGGACTTCCAAGTTGGAGAGGAGAGTCCGTTACCTGGTCTTGAGAATCATGTCACTGCCTTGACGCAGCTAGAAACGTCTGCTCAAGAAATTCACAAAAGCTTGAATTCTATTCTGGACTATCAAACGCATCACAGGCTGCGTGAAGCTCAAGGTTTTACTATTGACGACACTTTATTTCGACAAAAATAAACTTTCTCTCTTTGTTTTAGGTCGCAAAAGAGCCGAGGAGTTAAACGAGCGCGTCTTCTTGTGGTCACTCTTGGAATCATTTGCCATTGTTGTGATTGCCGTATTTCAGGTGGTGGTTCTGCGAAACTTCTTCACCGACCGAAAACAGAATCAAGGAGTGTATAGAGTATTGAAATAAAAAACTAAAGATTACTTAATTATACCTACTAACAATTCCTTATTTGTATTTTTTGTTGCATTATTTTTTTATAATTTAAATTGAATCTTATTGAAGCACTCAAGCAATTACAATTTTACAACACACATCTCAAGCATCTCCACATGTACACTGTTATTTTAAAAAAGAACCAAAAGTAAATATGAAGCATAAATTAATGCAGATGGATACATCATTAAGAATCTAAGTCTTTGATTTGTATCACCCATCATCATGCACAATAGGCGACTGCATGAAGAAGATGCCCACAAAACGCATAAAACACAGACAAAATAACCGGTAGTTGAGTGCAGTAAAAAGAAAATCCGTATAAATGCAATCAATATAATCGGACTGAATGAGTATCCAAGAATACTAGCTACTTGCATCACAGAGATGAAGTTTTGGTTCTCAAAGCACATTAATTTCGCCAGTAGATACACGAAACCTACAGCTATCAGAGTCAACCCGTAGACGTAGCCAAAGTGTGCTTTAGCACCAGTTACAAAAAGAACTGCTGCAAAAATGAGCCAAAAACCTAATGGGCCAGCCATGTCGGACTCTTCGAAGAAAAACTTTGGATTGTCCACTGGACGTGTAGTATGCAGAGGATTGACAACAAATATAACTTTTTCCAGAATACGAGCTGGGTAAATTTCCAATTCATCCAACAGTGGCGGCTCGTCGTTTTCAAACAAACTGGTAGAAGCTTGGGATTTCGAGATGTTAATTTCGGATGGATTGAAATTGAAACCATTAGAGGTTTCTTCATAATTAATTGCGTTGAAATCTGTAAAAAGATGGGATAAATTTCAGACAATGGACACGTGTTTTTGTATGACCACTTACCCAAATTTGAACCGGTAAAGTCCCAGTTGCCTCCATCTTCTCGGTTGTACATAACTTCTGATGCCATTCAAAAATATTTAGTTTTATTATGTATGAATTTATTTGATGGCAAATTGGCAGATTTAGATTAGTTAAATGTTTTAATTAAATTTACAGTTACTTAATTCAGCCCGTTGTTATCCGTTATACTGTTATTAACCTAATATTTATTTATTTTCATAAAATAATAACCCAATTTTTGTTGCGTAGAAAATTGCGTAAAAAATATATTTATTAATTATGAAAATGAAGAAAATCTCGATTTTTCCTGAAGAATTGACCTGTATTCCAAATTGATATTTTCAAAATTCAGCGAATTCAACACACCAAATCTTATTGGAAAATTTATACATATATGTTTGTGCAGAAAGTAAAATTGTATATATACATTATATATATGTATACTTAGTGTCAAGATACAAAAAGCCAAAAACTACTCGGAATTCTTATTCGATCGCAATTCGTGTTTCGTCAACAACGTCAACACATCAAATATTATAATTATACAATTAAGAAGTATAGAACCAAATTTCAATCCAAATGCGAGCGAATAGTTGATGTTGTAGTTCAAATATGTTGCCAACCGACCCCTAACATCGCTCCAAAAAAAATTATTTAATTTTAAATATTGTAACAAAAAGCTTTTCCGCACCAATTTTAAATGCTAGTGTCAAGTGTCAATTGCCATCAATAAAAATAAGTGAATTTTTGTCGTTTTCTTGTGGTGTTTTGCTCAATTGAATTCACATTTTCCATAAAGATAGAATATGGAAAATGATAGATTTGAACAACGTACAAAGTGACATGGTGATATTGTATAGAATCTAACCGATCAGAAGCAAGTTTGCGCGTAAAATAGTTGTAGAAATAAATTGTAACCAAAAAAAAAAAAAACAACTAAAAGAACCGATAAAAATCTAAAGGCGCAATGGCAGATGAATTCGCGCTCTGCTGGAACAACTTCCAAGACAATATTGCATCTGGATTCCAGAATCTGTTCGACCGCGGTGACCTGGTGGATGTGACATTGGCCTGCGATGGCAAGCTGCTCCATGCACACAAAATTGTTTTGGCCATATGCAGCCCTTACTTTCAGGAAATGTTCAACACAAATCCATGCAAGCATCCTATAAGTGAGTATCGCATATAAGAGAATTTATTTGTGCCAATTGCCAATTGGTCTTGTCATTATGTGTCAATGACTGCTTGCGCCCATTTCAACTTTTGTAATCTGTCTGCTAATCAACTGCACACATCAATTTTTAACTTAACCAGCATTGTTTGTGAATTTGTTTAAATATCTATTTTATTTTACTGGTTGATATCCAACGAATAAATTGAAGCAACGTCACTCCCATAATTAGTTTCAAGAAAAAAAAACTGCTTTCATTTAATCATGATCAATGATCTTGATAATTGTGGAAATTTATCGCAATAAAGTTTATGTACTTAAATTGTTTTCAACATTTCAATACAAAACACACGTGGCTTAATAACTTTATATCTAAAAGATAAAGCCGCCAAATCTAATGATGGATAGCCCTATATAAAACCTGTGCATAACGAAATCCAATTGAGAGCAAAACAAACGTGTAAATATTTATATATTTTATCACTTCCTTCGAGATCAGACTCGGCGATATCGAACATGGCCACTTGAACGCCGCAGATTATCAGAAGTCCTCAAACCTTACGATGGCACCACGAAAAAAACACCAGCCATATATGATTATTTGAATTTATGATAAGTTCTACAATAATATTTCGTGTATCTCGTTCTCTCAGCTATTTAAGATAATAGAATGATAAAAATAAGTGAAAACGCGCGCGTCAACATGTGTATCAGCGTGCACATTGCGGATTGATATGGTATTTGAAGTGAGCCAGAGGGCAGAGAACCGCATGCACGTTTATCATGGGAATTTATTAAAATTATTATTAATTTCAAAAATACAAGAAATAGAAAAGACGATAGCAAAGAAATCGAGTGGGACTTGGAAGGCCGCTGATCGAGATTCGCTTTACGTACGAGGGGTTTATGACCCAGCGCTTTTTATCATTACAACGAGTTTTAATAGTCAATGTTTGTGATTAGTTCATCATTTTATCCGCCGACTATTGGGTAAAGCCCTTTTCTTAAGGAATTTGGAATTTTCGATTTTGATTCGATAAGATATTCAGTGGCTAGGCCTATAGTAATAGAGGTAATAGCGAAGGAATATGATAAGCCTTTAATCAGTTTAAACGATATCGTAATTTTATGATTAAATGTTAAGATGTTAAGTACGTTTTTGATGTAATGTTATTTATATCAGATTGATTTAAAGACATATTTTTGAAAGAAGAAATACAGACACCAAATTCTACATAACACTAACAAAAAAGTTTCTTTAAATATTGATTTGGCTCCAAGAAGCATTAAACATAACTGCCTGTCATTAACTCCCCTAAAGGTTGGCACAAAGGTATATCTTTGCCCGTTGAGAAGTTTTTTCCCGGCAGTTATGCCATATTGCAATGGAACGACAACGAACATAATAATAATAATAACAATGAGACTAAATCGTTATTGGCGGTAATTATAATAAACAATATACCTCCTCTACAGAAAAAAATATATCTACGCATGCGCAGACTTTCATAAACAAGAATCTGAAGACGTTAATGTGCGATTTGATAACATTTTGCGATTTTCGTTTGAAATAAATGCCATTCCAAATTATCTGGTAATGCATAATGCGATATAACCTTGTACGAATGATCCCTGATGCCGATGTCTAATCATTTCTATAATTATTTAAGTACTTTTAATGTCTCGGCTGGCTGTCGGTTAACTGGGTGGTTGCCTGGCAATTACGCTAATATTTTATGAGATATTTAATTCTAAAAGTTATCTACAGCCATATATGAGGGGTTACCGAAAACAGAAGCAACACAAAAATTATGATTAAACAAACATAATTATCATTGGCCGCTTGGAAAGTGTGTACTATCGTCTATCGTACAGAAGTCGAAATGTCGACAGTGCCAATGAGATCAGTTACTTTTATCATTCGAATGAGCAACGAGTAAATCTTGTGAGTGGCCCCAAAAACGGTTTGGGTTCACATATCATCTGATGCAAGAGCAAAATGAACACAATTTTTTCATGGAACCATCTTCAATGTACAATTTTAAATAGCATTTCTTATTTTTCGGTTTGTATTTTATCACTTTTGAGACGTTCAACTTCGATAGGCTGTCGCTTCTCCGGCAATTAAGTTAATCTTTAAGAAACTTTATCGAATTTATCTCGTTTTCCTCTCTTCTTGTTTTAATTGCCACACCAAGCATATGTATTGAAGGCATGACGAAAATCGAATATAATCAGTTTTAATAAATAATAAATATTGGAGATTTTTGTATTTATGCACTTTAACTGTAAACGTTCCGTCAATGTGACTGGAATGACACTTGAACTCGATAGTGAGCTACTGTTTTTGCATTTACTGCACATTTATTGTTATTGGTGCAACATTCGATAAACAAATGCCCCATGAGATATAGTCAAACAGCGTCTAACGGCTGCTGCATGAAGGATTTTGTCGCGATATTGATCGCGACGTGTTATTTTCCTCTCAATGTTACTTAAATGCTGACGATAATATTATTTATACTAACTGAGAATCAGTAGAAGTCATAAACAACATTTCTATTGGTGCCACTACACAAGTTTTGTTACCAGCTACCAGCGATAACAGATAATCATTATAATTAAGATCATAAGATCAATCAGTTTGCCCAAATTAAAGAAATCCTATTACACAAAATTATCATGTTTACATTTGTTGATGCCATTCGATAGTTTGAACTTTTTCGAATTGGAATTACGCATTAACAACTTAACGGTTATCTTAAGAAAAACGTAAATAATTTTCGATTGAGTGGAAAATAGTTTTCACATGAAAATATGTATAACAATTACAAAATGATATAAAATCTGTTTCAGTTATTCTCAAAGATGTGACATTCTCCGTTATGTCTGAGCTGCTGCAGTTCATGTACCAAGGCGAGGTAAATGTTAAACATACGGAGTTGTCGTCATTTATGAAAGTCGCGGAAACCCTTCAAATAAAAGGACTTGCCACGGCACCGCACAAATCGTCGCCAAATTCAACGCCAAACAACAGCAACAACAACACTGCACATACCTCCAAAAATTGTGCGTTTTTTAAAACAATATTTTCAAGCTAAATATGTTTTAATCGAAATTCATTCTCTTAGACTTTGCTTCAGTTACCAAATCCGATAATATTCAATCGACAGCCGCTTCGTCGTCTTCGATAGCGGGCCAAAAGCGATTGGCCACCGGTGACTTTGAGACACCGATTCCGTACGCAAAAAAGACCATCAAACGAAGCGTAGAGAACAACAACAGCCTTGACAATGACATTAGTGAGTCTATTGAGAATATCAGCAGCGACGAGGGTTTCCTAAATGCCATACCACAGATTTCGCTGGGCGAATCCAGATACGATCTGCACCATGTGAAACGCGAGGCCATCGACCCACTGCCCAGTCCGACGACGATCAGGAATATGGGCCCGCCGCCCTATTTTGAATACGGCGCCGGCATGTACGGTGCCAACAAGTCAAGCGTTGAGTACCCGAACGAGTTGCACATGAATTCGGACTTTCCTAAAGGTGCTGGCAACCACATGGACATTCCAGCAGGTAATAGCAATTGATTTTTTTTTAATGCTAAATCGTTGTGTGCTAAACTTAAAATGCATTTTCATATTTTAGGAGTTGTCTTACACAACTTATCACCATCATCTCACTCTCATTTGTAGATAATCAAAAAAATTCACAATTGTTTACATTTTTTGCTGTCATGTTTGCCGTTCAAGCGTACCTAACTTTTTATTTTTATTTACATAATTACTAACAAAACTTCTTAAATATTTCAAACTTATTTAAGCTTCAATCTTATTTTTGTATTTTAATTGATCCTATCTTCTTTTTGACTTAAACAATTTTAATTTCACTGCTGACTATTTCTTCTTGAGAATTACTTATCTTTTTTAATGACAAATTAACATTTTCCAAACATCAAAAAGCAACAAATACTAGTTGACTTTTCGTTACGATGCTAATGTGTGGTTTTTGAAATACAAATTTTGAATTTATCTTTATATTTTGAGAAGAAAGATCATGTAGGTCAAATCTCAAAACATTTTGGCTGCTGCAATAAATCATAAAAGTACGATGAACGTTGGTTTTAACTTATAACTGATAAGTCTACATAAAATTTGATTATTTCATCGATAGATACGCGTGCATTATACTATTATGTTGGATTTTTATGTTTCCGTTTGAATGTAGTTTAAGATCTGACTCCTCCTGACTTGTTGTTTTGTCACCATACACGCATATTTAGTATTATGTCATAAGATGTGCTCTTTCTTAATAATTGTACTCTATTTTGTAATTCTTATACGAACTTTATTAACCACGTTATACTTATTCTTTGGTTTTGGATGATTTATAAAAACACACAAATTTTCTGTTCGCAATTTTTATTTTATGCTGCTTACTAAATATGTTTTACAATGGCGGTAGCACACCGTTTGCGAACTAACCAGAAAATAGAAACAAATAATCTGCCTAAAATTACGCTTTAATATAAGTTTGACATGTTTACTTGCTTCGATATATCTGCAGCACATTTCTTGTAATAAACATAAGAACTTTGCACCCACCTCAATCGTGAGACAACTACAATTTCTTTTGATATGTATACCTGATTAGGAAGCAACGTATCAATGCTCTCGTCCACCTCTTTGCTGCACGGCAATTGCATATTTAATCGAAACAATACTGTGGCCACACAGCAGGGAATGAAGACATATTGGCTGTGCAAATCCTATCGGATTTCAATGTGTCGCGCCCGCTGCATAACGCACCAGGGTCGCGTAATATCGGCCACCGGCATGCACAATCACCAGCCTCACATGAAGGGACCGGCGCACGCTAGTGGCCTTGACAGCATAGCAACTATGTTACCAGGATCCAATAACGCCTCAACTACCACCAGCAGCAGCGCCAACATTGTGGGCAATTTAACGATAGCAACGAATAGTTTGCCAAACAGCAATTGTCTTAGCAGTCCGGTAAACAGCAATCACATGCGATTGTCTCAAATGGGAAACCATCATATAAGCGCACAAATGCAGCAGCAGCCCACTTCACATCAACAACACCAATCCCAATCCACACAGCAGCAAACAAACCAACATCAACAACAGCAACCCTCTCAACAACATCCCGCTCACCCGCAGCATCAACAGCCGCAACAACAGCAACAGCACACACACCAATCACATCATCACCATCATCACAATATTCAATCTAATAATAATCATAATCAGACGCATCAACAGCATCAGCAACAGCAGCAGTCCCAATTGCAGCCAGCACCACCTCCCCCCACATTGCCGGCAAGTGGCAGCGTTAATCAACATTTGCACAGTAATGCCGCCGTCATTCAGAACATGATGCAAAGTGTGTTGAGTCAAAACAGTTTGATGCATTTAAGCAACATGGGACCAATGTTGAATCCATTGCAAGTGCATGGATCTTCCCATCTAAACAATATACATGCGCCGCCCAGCTTACAAATCACACCAATCACCAACAATAATCAACAGACGCTGCATAGTCCAACCTTAATTCAGTCACCACGGTCTGTGCATCATTCCCAAGAGTCGCCTAGTCTCCAGCACCAGCAACAAATGTCATCGGGATCGAATACACCGTCCAGTATGTCAGTGGTTGTAACCTCATCGTCGAATGTGGTACCGAGCAGCACGACTTCGCCCACAGAGGACAATCAGCAGTGTGGCAGTTTGCCATCGGAGGCACAGCAACAGGTGCAGAGTGTCGCCACTTCGGAGTCCAATCTCATTTCGTCCATATCGATAGGGTCACCAAGTCACACGGCCACATTTAAAATGGAGAACATGTAGAAGAAAAGCTACTGAGTTTTTCTTTTGGTTTTTAAAGTTGCGCCTGCAAAACTCGAACGCACTTTTATGTAAAGTTCCTTAATATATTAATTTAAAAAAAACTATTTTTTTTACAATGAAATGGTTGGCTGTTGGAGGATTCAGTTGAATGGGCCTTATTGAATTTGCCTAGAACTGCATTTATTTAAAAAAAATATTATTTTAAATCGATTGGTTCAGATGAACTTCGTTAAGGCAAGGAACATTCAATTGCGACTCCCGAATATTTTATTATAAACACAAATCTTTAGTCTAGTGAATGCAGCTGAAAATAAGATTGAAACGAGAAAAAGTTAATATAGTTTAAACATTTATTTCACTCCATTTGGGTCATGCATCTATCTCTAACGTTCATCAACATTTCTGTTTATTTTTTTAACAAATTTTTACAATCTTTACAATCGCACATAATTCAATTCCTAATAATATTTATTTTTATTTTCTGTCTACTCTTTTGTTCCCGTAATATCTTTCGTCTTTTAATATTAAAAAAAAAAAAACAATCAAACAAACAACAAAATCAAAAATGTTGAAACGGTCGAAAACAACGACAAAACAGTTGCACCCGGCGAGAAATGGTTCCAGGGCAAATTAGAATTCATGTTGAGTCAACGTGGTAAGCCGCTGCTGGTGCACGACGGCCATACCTTTGGGATTCAGTACATTCGCAAGGATAAGAAATACTGGCAGTGCAATTTGTCGCGCAAATTCAACTGCAAAGCTCGAGTTACAACCACTGATACGGGCGAGATCATAGTCACCAACAACGAACATTGCCACACTGAAATCAGACAGCACCTCCGGAAGGATTACAAACAACGAATGTCGGGCGGCTGGCCGAAGCCGGACACCAACAATGCCACTTGCTA
>JANSTS010007168.1:52992-65454 GCA_026546915.1 Sylvicola fuscatus
TAGATCGCTAAACTCTCCGATCTAGCGATTCAATACAGTTTAACTACAAACTTTAATTAATTTTAATTGAGGCAGCTACAATAGTGACTCATAATCTTGTTTGCAATGTAACAAATTAGTTTTTGTTGTTAAGTTTAGGTATCTAACTCTTGTTTTTGTGTTACTTGGGATTCTTTTTAACAAGAATAAAAATTTATTATCTTTTGCTGGCTTTTTTTAGCAATATTTTATAAAGTCTTCTGCATAACTGTTATATACTTTTTATAATATAAATAAATATTTGTGTAGAAAAATCATATGTACTGACAGAAAAGTGTGTTAAAAACTATTATATTACATGATGAAGCAGATTATATTTGCTGATTTTAATAACAATAATAAAACAAAACCAAAAAAATCCCATTTTTCCTTTACTCCAATTTCAGAGGAAAATCAAGCTTAAGCCCAACTGAATTTTTTTTTTTTAAATAATATACTGAAAAACAACTGGCAGCGCTGACGAAACACTTGTTCGAATTTCGAACTCAAATGTCAAGTAGCTACCATCAGCCAACGCTACCAAGAACCCAGAATTTGTATACAGTTTTAGTTGTAAATCCAATTCGAGAGCCAGAGAATTGTATTTCATCCCATTCAGCCAATTCTCCCTTCCTAGTTGAATACATTTCAATACACCAGTCGCCATTGCGAATTGTGACAGTGCGTTGTGATGGCTGAGAAAATGTTCTTTTTAAATTAAATGTTCTTGCAAAAACTGAATCTACAAACTGCTTTTCAATGAATTAGCATTTAAATGATGTACAGGTATGTAAAGTGAACGCCTGAAATTATGGTAAAAGCGATAAATGAAAATCTTAGTGATGTTAAAAAGAAGGTGTAAAACACAAAGTGCGCAGGCTGCATTCTATTTACTTATTGTGCTTCTGCCCAAGAGAGCTGAAAAATACAGAAAAGTGCTTGAAATTGCTGATAAAAAGTGTAATTGATAAAAATTGAATCGAGTGAAGGTGTGTCTGGATTAAACTCCTTCCTAATCAAATCAAGAAAATGGATGAGCTATTATTCAAATACAAAATTCAAAGGAAATGCCACATCCATAACATAAACCGATGTATATAAACGCTTGTATATAGCTTCAATACAAAAAATGCGAGGGTGGCACTGAAACAATATGAAACTTAATTCTATTATCTTTTCTAGTTCGGTGTACTAATGACCGGGTAAATGAGATAATTGTGTCATTGAAAGGCATTTGTGTACAGTTTTTTTTTTGCGTAATTACTCCGTGAAGGGAGTGACGGCTATTCCCAGACGGGCACCCTTCTGTGTTTTGATTATGGAGGAGAAAAATCAATAAATGCAACATATCCCTAAATACATACAAAAGTTCTATGTACATAATTTTATGAATTCTGTGTATATATTATGATTTCACTGGCGTAACATACAATTTTATGCTGATGTCAATGGGCGTTTTTAAAGTTGGCAATTATCCAGAAAATTTGAAAAGTTTTCTCACAAAAATAATAGCTACCATATTTTGTTGGTAACTGGATCAATGGTTAATTGTTCTTCAATTAAAAGCGTTTTCTTTTGTGAAAAATATTCAATGTCATTACCAAATAGAGAAGTGGAAGTAAACAACCATACAAGAAATTAAAGTAATTTGCCTTGGCTTCTGGTCCTGACCATTTTTGGTCTTAAATTTATGATTTTTTGTAACCTCAGGCACATGGATGAACTTTAAGAGGTCACATGGCTGTCTCAAGGGACAATCAAAAGGTTTTGTTTTTTCAAATAAAAATTATGCTTTACTTTTTTTTTATTTTGTTTGACAACAGTTTACCTTTGTACTACATAATATCGCTTTGTCATTTGTAAGATTTCCAATAAAACTCAAGAACCAAGACATATAATATGAATTTTGTACACAGTTTCAATTACCTTTGATTGGCTTCTTTTACGTATAAGTTTTTATGTGTATATTTGGAATAAACGTATAAAAGGCAACATATGGTCTTGTTAACAGTCTTTAAGTGTGGTAAAAGTTCGCAAATCATGGCGCTTAAGAAAATCGAGAAGCCGCGATTGTAATTCAATTAAAAGAGAATCAGATTTAAGTCAAAAAATTTACGAAACTCTTCTTCTGTTCATTTGAGCCAGTTTCGTTTTTGTTCGCAAACACTTTTCGGATGGAAAAAAAGTTGTGCGACAATTTGAATGTTAGAATTTATGTTTGTATTAATTCATGATCGAGTTAATCCAAACATATAAACATAGCGATCTTATTTTACGCTGGTTTACAGTTACATTCACTACAAGTTGAACTACATTAATTAGCAATATTTTGCTGAAGCCCACAATTAGTGGAGCATGTCGGCGCAGCGACCACAATAACACAAGCAGGCTCTTGGGCATGCGCCGCAGAACAACTTGCACAAATTGGTGTCTTACTTTCTGTGTGGCTGCCCCTGCTTACCTCACTCGATTCAATTGAACGACTTTTGTAAATTAAGGCAAATATAATTTTTTTGAGACAACATTGCACTAAAAAAAAGAAACATCAGAATATTAAACGAAAGCTTTTTGTTGTAATTGCAGAAGAAAAGATTTTAAATCATCACCACAATCACCAATCATCACTAGATCAATCGGCATTTTTCATCTTCTTTAACAAACAAACACCCGCACAAATCACACTGTCTCTATGTCTCCTACCTTCCTACTTGTGTTTCGATCCTGAGTCCTGTACATAAAAGACACTCTCAAACAATCACCTCCTCACATTAAATGTTCGCTTATGAACAGAAATTCTCGTAAGCTGGTCAAAGCCACGAACCAATAACAATGCAAGCCACCACCGCCTCATCATCCATCATCTCTTCTAATGCGACTGGGGTGCTCATTCGTAGCCCGACGCCGCCACTTGATTCATCCAGCGAAGACTTAGATGAGTTGTGCATTGATCAGGAATTAATTGCTTTTGATTGTATAGGCGATGCACCAAAGAAGCCACATTTTCTCGATTACGACGCCATTCCACCGCCCGGCTTTGAAGAGAACCGGTGCATCATGGAGCCGCCTTCGCTAATGCACGATAGTAGTGATCGCGGCCACCATTCCGCAATGTCAGGCGTTTCAAGTTATCCCGGTGAAAATGTCAAACTGGACAAGAAGTATGAACGAGACGGTGAGATAAGTGATTACGAGTTGGCCGCCAGTGATGTAATGAAAGTACATCGAATGGAAAAGATTGGAGATGTTGGTGAAACATCAATTGGCAGTGAGAAAGGAGCACGAAAAAAGAAGCACTTCTTAGATGAAAATCCGATTCCACCAGATTATGATATGTTTAAAAGGGAGCGCGAGCATCGCAGTTTGGACCGCAATTTTGAGCGTATGAGCGAAAGTGACTGTCCTAAATATGAACGTAAATTGTCCCTAGATCGAGGTGATCGACCAAGGCGGCAGCGCGAACCCAGCTACACATTGGCTAGATTTATGGCCCGTGACACATCTGCAGTATGCCGCGGAACATGGCCAACAGATCGTCCATCAGACAGCATTACTGCTGGTCACTATGCTAGCATGCCACTTGGTGAGATTTCTCAGTTAGGACCCAAAGTGGAATGTGTCTACTCGTTGTTATCAATGTTGGGAACACATGACGCTTGGACAATGGCCAGCAAGTTCCTTGACATGTCACGCACACCAGAAACTTGTGCTGCTTTACGTCGCTCCGGTTGTATACCACTTTTAGTACAACTAATCCATTCTGATGCAGAGGAGGAGGCAAAGCAGAAGGCTTCTATCGCATTGCATAATGTTGTGCATTGCCATCCAGACGACAAGGCAGGACGACGTGAAGCTAAAGTTTTAAAGTTCGTTGAGCAAGTGATGGATTATTGTGAGGTTTTGCGCAGCTTTCTTAATGATGGCGAGTCAATAGCGGATGATAGTGAACGCCATCCATCTCAGACAATATGTAGTCTAATGAAGATCAGTTTTGATGAGGAACATCGTCACGCTATGTGCCAACTCGGTGCGTTACAAGCTATTGCCAATTTAGTCCATTTGGATCATGCTGCACACGGTTCCAATCCAGATGACAGCAACTGCATTACTCTGCGGCGCTACGCTGGAATGGCTTTAACTAATTTGACATTTGGCGATGGCAACAACAAGGCATTGCTGTGCAGTAACAAAGAGTTTATTAAAGCCCTCGTTACTCAATTGGAGTCACCTGCAGACGAACTGCTTCAAGTGACTGCCAGTGTCTTAAGAAATTTGTCGTGGCGCGCTGATCTCAACATGAAGACAGTGCTCAATGAGATTGGAACTGTAACAGCACTCATCAAAGCCGCCATGAAGAATAAAAACGAAAATACTTTGAAGGCTATTTTATCGGCCCTGTGGAATTTAACTGTGCACAGTCCAAACCGAGTTGAATTGTGCGCCGTCGACGGTGCCCTTCAATTTTTGGTCGACATGCTGTCATTTGAAGCGCCAAGTAAGAAGACTTTAACGATTGTTGAGAATGCTGGCGGTGTTTTAAATAATGTTTCCAGTCACATAGCTGTCCGGCAGGATTATCGAAAAATTTTGCGTCAACAGGATTGCCTTGGCATTTTGCTCCATCAATTAAAGTCTGAAAGTTTGACTGTGGTCAGTAATGCTTGTGGAACATTATGGAATTTATCTGCACGGTGTCAGGAAGATCAAAAGTATTTATGGGATAATGGCGCTGTCCCGATGTTGCGATCATTAATTCATTCGAAACACAAATTGATTTCAAATGGAAGTAGTGCCGCATTGAAAAATCTCCTTAATTTCCGACCGGGCGGTGTTAATCAGAATAATTTGGATCCGATCGCCAAGTCGATGGGGTTAAAGGAGTTACCAACATTAAATGTGCGTAAGCAGCGCGCGTTACAACAGGAACTGGATCAAAATCTTTCAGAGACGTGCGAAACGGTAGAGGTTACAACACCCCCAAAAGAAACAAAAAACATTCAAGATTTCATCACGATGGAGCAATTTCGGCAGCAACAGTCCCGCACAATGATGTCACATCTAACACGTTCTGTGGTGGTCTCAAAAAGTGAAAGCCGTGACTCCATTGTGTCGGCCAAATCAGATTCAGTGTATGAGAAGTTAGTACGGCCAAATGGCAATTATCCAACTGTTCGTAGCAGCAGTCTAACAACGCAGGAGCAAACAATAAACTCGACTGCATGCACTCAGAATGCGACTTCTCATTCGTCAAACGTAATACAGGATGGAGAAGGGGCTACAGCCAAATTTACATCAATTAAGGCAGAGAAATACGACGAGGAAACAGACCTTCCAATAGATTACAGTGCCAAATACAACTGCACTGAATCTGCCAACAAACCTCCTCCTCCATCTTCAGATAAAGATGAAGCATCAAATTTTAGTTCATCCTACCAGGAGACGGACCTGGATCAACTAACTGATTACTCGTTGCGATATGCCGAAAATCAAGTCGAATCCGATCTAGAGGAACCTAAGCCAACCACAACACCAGGTTCCAATTACGGCACTGAGATTATTCTTATTCTGGAGGACTCTGTTAAGCTGTATCAGACCGAAGGCACTCCATACACAATATCCAATGCTGCTTCCATTACGGATTTACGAAATGCACGAGGTTTGGCTGAAAAAGAGACCAAGGATGTTTCAAAGAACAACGAGCCAACTACTGAAACCTTCAATTCTGGCATACAAACACCCGAGAAACCTACAAAGTATTGTGATGAAGGCACTCCAGGATACTTTAGTCGATATGAGTCGCTGAGCAGTTTAGACAACTCACCACCAGGTGCTTCCAATGTGTCGGTCAAAGTTGCTGTCGATGAAGTGGTGCTCGAAGAAAAGGGATGTGAAATTGACAGTGCCGACCTGCAAGATGATTCAACAGCATCCATGGCCCAAGCCAATTCGGGAAGTGGATGTGTCTCAAAGGCGGTAACATTTGATTTTGCACAGGAGACACCACTTATGTTTTCGCGTCACAGCTCCGTGGAGTCACTGTCCAGTGCCGAACCTGTTATGGCCGATGAAATGAACTCAGTTGGCAGTGATATTAGGTTTGTACTTTTAACCAATGGTTTTTGGTACTTAAAAAAACTATTGTAATTGTAATATAATGCATGCTTAACAAAGTAAATCCGTTTGAAGACTTCCAGTTTCTTAAGATTTATAAATTACTAACCTGTAATGTTCATTTTTTTTCTAGCCGTCTCGCAAGTGGCATCATATCTCCATCTGAGCTTCCAGATTCACCAATGCAGAGTGTGCCACAATCTCCTCGTCGAATAGCAACTGGCACCACTTCGGCGTCCACCTCGTTTCCGAATACGCCTCCAGCTCCACATTACCGTTCGGTTCAGCCAAGGCTGCGGTCAGTATTCGAGGACGATATGAACACATTTGACGTCGAAAATACTCCTGCTCAATTTTCATGCCGAACCAGTCTTAGTAACCTAAGCATCGACGATGAGCCAAAAATTGCAACTGATTGTCTTTCGAAAGAGATAAAGTCTAACGAAACCGCTACAAATTCTCAAAATTCCGCAAATGCAAGCACCAAATTAAGCGTAACTGCAGCTTCTGATGGCGAGGAATCGGCCAACGATGATATTCTATTCGCTACGTGCATTAATCTGGGTATGAATCGCCCAGCTCGAACAGCTGTAACAAATATGTTGGGAAAACGTGGACCGATGGAATACAATGAGGATTCAGTAAAACATTATTATACCGAAGGCACTCCAGCCTCCAAAGCTGAAAGCAACTCTGATCTAAGTGTTTTGTCGTTGGAAGCTAATCAAATGGACATTTTGTCAGATATTAGCTCAAACGGATCTGATCTGGGAAATGATAACCTCTTGGAGCAATGTATTCGAGACGGAATGCCGAAGGCTTCAACTTCCAAAGAGCCTAGACAAGAGCAACGAATGCAACTTCCGACACAGATTGTAAAAGATAATCCTATTAACATGTTACGAAGTGGTGGACTACCACCATATCTTCCAGTGAGAGATGAATTTAACAAGTTCCAAGTGGAGGATAGTCCATGTAATTATTCAGTGCGATCTGGATTATCAGACATTACTTGTGGTTCCAGCGTGGCTCGAGTATTAACTAACAAAAGGTAATTAATTACTTAATCGTTAAACATATTATTTTACTATTATAAATTTATTTTGTTTAAGGTTGCCGTCGAACGAACCGCAATATCAACATGAAGTTCCGCAACACGTCGCTGACGACTCTTTAAGCTCAATATCTATTGATTCGGAGGAAGATGGCAATTTACTAAGTCAAGCTATTGCAGCTGGATTTAATGCCAAGCCAAAGAATGCATTGATACCACGAAATCATCCGAAACCGACTGCAAGAATGCCAATGCCACCCGTAGCTGATCCAAATGATTCGCAGAGTTCAATTGATTCGTGTGAATCGAACGAAAATCATGCATCTCTCTTGGAGCAGTGCATTCGCAGTGGAATGATGAAAGATAAAAATGTTGGCAAAACAAATGTACCAAAAATGAATAAACCTGCTTTACACCAGCCAGTTATTAGACCTGCAGCATCTTTGTCACCAAAGCACTCACAACTTCCAATGTACAAGTCACCACCAGCAAAGTATGAACGACAAAAAGATCGAGAACGCAAGGACGAGCAGCTGTTGAAGGAGTGCATTTCAGCAGGCATATCAAAAGTTGCCACAGGACGTATTGAGTCACCGCAGCAAATAAAACCACCAGTGCGTCATGTTCGGCAAGTACTGGCACCAAACGATTTCAATCAACGAATGGCGAATCTACAGATCAGTGAGAGTGACAGTTCATCACAACAACAACAAACGGTTGGCTGTTCAAAAAACGTGCAGACTACGTCTGTGGCTGTGTCGGATACATTCGATGCCCCCAACACGACCATAGACGTAGAGAAAGCGTACCGCGACGGCACAAACGTGTCAAAAAAAGATCATCCACGTCAGGTAGCCGGCATCCTCCAAACAACTGGATATAACGATTACATTGGAAAGCCCGTGGCTGCTGAACGAGCCACATTGCACGCTAGCTTAAATCTTGGTGCTGGTGCATACTTATTGGAGCGATCCAACGAGTATCCGGCAGATATTGGTGACGAAACATCCTTAATTCACGATGAACAGTGCAACTTCGGAATGAATGCGTCCAATGAATTTTTGATTGAAAATGACAGCGAAGAATCGTCTGTATCCAAAATAGAAAAACACAAAGATCCCGATCAAATGTTGCGATCTGTTGAACGATTAACGCATGAATTGGTGTCAACAGCTGAGTACCTGAGAACTACAGCATCCAATAGTGATAAAGCTGGCAAGGACAACTCTAATAACACTTGGAACGAAGACACTTGCCCAAATGACGTATCTTTTCCAAGTCTTAGTATGACAGCTCCAATGATTTCGTCCATGAATGACGACGATGCAACCATTAGCGAACAGAAGGTCGAAGAAATTGTCGACGAAGCTACGCCGATAGTTGAAACGAAATGTTTTCTGGACGGCATCGATGGTAATGAACCAATCTTCTCAATTGGACAACCGATTAATGATAATCTCGAATCAATGCAATATTTCAACGATGGCTTGTCTTCACAACCCGATTCCTTGGAGACTGAAACAGACACGCTGGTTGAATCGAATCAAGATAACAGTAATCAAATTATGTTTCGCGTTGGTGGTGAAGTTCAGTCAATTGTTAAAGATAGTTATTCATGTCATCCTCAAATTGGCGCAATATCTATGGAGACTTCTTCTACGATGACAACGTCTACAATTATAGCTATGGAGGCCAAAAAAATTGCCACCCAGTTACAAAACATGCAAAGTATGACTGATAGTACTACAAGTTTGGATTTAGATAATATTCGACCTCCATCTGAAATGGATTGTTTGAGCATGTCCGGATATTACGATCAGCCACACAGTCCCCAATTGTCTATAAAGAATCGAAAGAAATCTCTACCTATGGGACTGATGGCAAAACGAGCTTTAGCACATAATCATCGCTGTGGAAGTTCCGAGTCAATGACGTCTGCCTGCAATTTGGATAACATCAAGCCTCCATCAATCATGGACGATCTCTTAGACTCAATGGTTAGTGTAGCCAGTATAACGTCAGAAATAGCGGACGGCGGTACTTATCTGTTGGACGGGACATCCATGTATGAAACAGCTTTAAGTGACATTGACGACACACCTACGTTGCGCAGTTGTTGTGACCTACCAAGTGATGCAACGCCCGTCCCGTCAGACTTTAGTAGTGCGGAATCAACACCACGAAAAGTTCGCCACTTAAAACGTACATTGACACCTAAACAAAAGCGTCAAGTGGCTAAAGATCGGTACCGAACCTACACTATCGCAGCCGACATGGTTCTGAAGGAAAAAATTGACGAGTTGCGGCGTGAGATGTCAACAAGAGAAGAACTAAATGCCGGAACTGATACTGATGACGAAGTCATGAGTATTGAAATACCGGATGATGAATTTGAAAGTTTGACCAATGTCGTGAAAAAGTTGACGCCCAAACAAAGACGACAAGAAGAGAGATCACGATTTCAGACACAAGTTGTTGACTCGACAATGTTGGAAAAGGCGGCTGCTTTAGATAGTTCAGAAACACGACGACGCTCCACAAATCCGGAGCGGTACAGGACTCGTACAATAACCAGTCAAGAATTGGAAGGTATTCAAGATGTCTTGATAAATGAAAGTGACACTCATAAAAACGTCGACAGCGAATCGTTTGCAAATGAAGCTGGCTGCACAAATGATGATGAAGACTTATCATTGAAAATATTCACTGACAAATTAAATTTTGTCCGTGATTTTCAAGTGGCCACTTCAAAATCAACTGTAATCAGCACTTCAATTTTAACAAGAATTTCTAATATAAAGCAACAATCTGAAATTCTAGCGAAATGCAATCAGTTCCAGAACAGTGACAGCGAGTTTACAAGCTTAGAATTTGAACAGAATTCTGAGACGGAATCTTGTGATCAAAACTACTCCAGTATTGAGTGTAAAGTGGAAGAGGTGGCAAGGCCACGTCCCAAGATTGTAAAGCCAGTGCCACGTGATGAGAGTGTCGAGTCGAATCGTGAAGAAGCGATGGTGTCTACCACTCCAGAACCAAAAGCAATACGGGGCCGTAAAAAAGCGGCTTACGTATCGCCGTACAAAAAAAGCTTTACTGCTAACAATAAGGCGACTCCAGCAGTCAAACCGCCGATACCTACAGTCGGTGTTAATCGTGTCAATTTGGCAACGAAGACTGTTGGCGACATGAAGAAGACGGCTGTCTCACGGCTAATTCCAACAAACAGCACCGTAATAACCAAGACACATGTTATAATCAATAAAGCAAATTTGACCAACAAAATAAACACGATTCGCTCAGGAATAGCGCGGCCAGGCTTCACAACTACTCCGCCACAAAAGAAAAACATGGAGCAGGAGAAGAATTTGATTAACAAGACAAACAGCACAAAGATTGGAAAACAAGGACCCGCCAAGAAAACAACTCCTGTTAAAAGTAGCTCTGCAACTTCCAAAGAAAATGGCTGTAGCGAATTGACTCCGCCTGCAATGCCAGGTCGTCAAGGAACATTTGTTAAAGAAGAACCGACGTGTGCTGACGTGCCTGTCGTTGAAGCCCCATCTCCAAGCAAGTTGAAATTACCATCAAAAATTCCATCGCCAAAGACAAGCACACAATCGTCGCCAGCTAAATCTGCATCTGGACTAATATCTAAACTGAAAATACCGCAAGCGAAAAAAGATGCATTCAAATCACCGGCCCCAAAGACGCCCCCAAAGTCAGCAATGGCAGCAAAGTCTCTGACGTCGGTTGTGCCAATAAAAAGAACTAGCCAAAAATCGAGCCCTCCCGCCAATCCTGTCGCACCATTTCGATCACATAGCAATGCATCTCTGCGCAACATCTCCAAGAACAAAGAGCCATCACTGACACAGCCACCATCACGAAGTAATTCAAATCTAGCTCCACCAAAGACAAACATTGCCAGCAGAATAGCTGGCCTCTGGAAGCGCTCTGATGCGAGTAAAGCCACTACATCGACGCCAGTTGCTAATGGCAAAGCTGCCCCACCAGCACCACCAGCCGGCAAGCAATTAATACGCAGCTCAACGTTTGATAGTACACCAGAGAAGAAAGTAGGCGGCCAGGATCAGAAGGTGAGGTCGTCTGCAAGATTACCAGACTCAACTACTACGACAGATGGTGTGGTGAGACGAGAAAAACGCCCGGAATCGAACTCTGAGAATGGCAAACGCATCTCACGATTGGGCAGTTTCATTATCGCCGATGAGTAGGTAAGAAGTGTGCAGTTTTATTGTGACTTTATATTTGTAATTTTAATTTCTTCGAAAACTGTATTTTATCTAGATCTTAGTAAACAGAAAAGATAAAGCTTTTAATACAGTCTTGTATATTCGATAGGCAATTTAGCTTATTAGTACATTAACTATAAACATTTAATCGTTATATTCTATTATGATATAATAGTTAAACATATTCGTGTGAACTTTTGAAGTAAACGGCATCTCTTGTGAAAGAAAATTTTAAAATGAGTGTAATAGTAGACGGTAGACCACTAGCACGTAAGATTACAGCAATGTTTAATCAAATTGTTGCATACAAGTGTAGTGTCAGAGGTGGTTGTCCATTTTTCGGGAATCCAACTACATTTTATCAATCCTATTAATTTACATAAATATTGTCTTTGACTTTTTTATATTGGAAGAAAAAAATTGCTAATGATTGTATCAAAGTATCGACTACACGCAAAAATATCTAAGAAATGGTTGTTTGCAGCTTAAAACTATTTTTATTTTTTTTTTTGCATTAAGAAAGATGATAATTGTTCCTCGATGGCTTGGTTTTTTGTTTTCTTCTTTTTCATTGTATGAAATGTGTAAATGTTACTCCTGCTTAAAAGCTTCATTTTAAACACGAAGTCAACATGTTGCTGAATACAAATTCTTAAAGAACGATTGATTTTCGCAATGACTCAAGGTCATGATCCATTGTTGTTAAGAACTGCAAATGAATGTCTCGTTATTGGCCTTTTCGCATAATAAAAAGCACAACAAATTGCAACATTTGCAGTCCCTAACTGTATATTGGGCCTGAATCAATCATTGTTTAAGTTTTTATTGTTTAACAAGAATATTATGTTGTCTTGTATATAATTCAATGGGGACAGACGATTATCTCTACTTTCTTTATGCACTTAGCTGTACACGACTGCAATACGCTCTCGCTTTATATCGTCTTCTATTTTATTGCAATACTTTAATTAATTATACGTATATTACCAATTTCTAGTCTGAACACTAGAACAAGTCTTGCATATT
>JANSTS010007173.1:0-12829 GCA_026546915.1 Sylvicola fuscatus
AACGACTATTACATTCATTTGATGGCTATTTCAAAAGATCCTTTTATGTTATATGAAGACCATTAGGAAATAATTATCTAAAAGGAGTCCAATACTTGTACGTTAGTTTAACTACCCAATATTTAGTATTTTAATAACAATAAGAAACGCATTTTGTTGAGATCCCAAATATATAAATTTATTACGTGATTTACTATGTTGCAGTTACTGTAGACTTTTACTACATTTAAAAAATTCTCAAAACATTAACAAATAACATATAACAATTATGTGTATTGATAACATAACTCATGTGCCTTTGAAAACCATCAAATTACATTTTAAGACTTGTGGATTTTGGCTCTGAAAATTCCAGCCAATTGATCACATCCAGCTTGATTAATTTCCTAGAAACAAAATGTATAAAAACACTGAATTTTCCAAAAAAATCAGGACTTTATCAAACCTCATAACCAAAAGGTTCAAGAAAGTCCTTGCACCTGGCGAACCAGGCGCGAATTCTTGGAAATGGTCCCAACTCAAAATCAAAGGCCTCCATTTGTGAAATAGTCACACAAGTGGTCAGATCGGCGATTGTAAAGTTATCAGTAGCCAGGAATTGGCGTCCCTTTAGAATAGTCTCAAGCCAATTAGTGGCTTCCACCAAGCGAGCCTTCTTAGTTTCATCCAGCATTGCTCCCATAAAAACAACCGGTAGCTAAATTTAAATTTTAAAAATCAATCGACCGAAATCAAATTTTTCTAATTTACAAAATAATCAGCAAATCGAGCAAAAAGAGTTCCAAGGTCGAACTGGATGCGTTGATCCACCATTGCCCGAGTCCTTACGTCCTTAGGATACAACTTATCATCGTCCTTGCTGTACATCGACACTAAATACATCATAATGGCACGGCTAGATGGGATTTTTGTTATTTGGAATTAAATTCAATTAAACTGGCTAGGGACATACCTCTCCCACAGGACCAATCCATGGTCGTCCATCGTTGGGATGCAATGCTGAGGATTGAGCTATTTTGAAACAAAATAATTAAATTTCCGCCACTTTGACATTGTTCATCATAGAATTACGCTTAAAAAATCCGGCTTCAAGTGCTCTCCCTCCATTATGTTGACCGTCTTCAGCTCGAATTCCACACCCAGAATTCGGCCCAGCATCATGACGGAGCGACACGGTGGACTGGGCGGCAAAAAATACAACACTGGCATCATACTTCCACCCCTAAACAGACAATAAACAAATTCTTCAACGATCTTCTGGGTACGTTCAACCATCGAAATAAATTGCTCAAGGAACTTTCCTTGACAATAATTTCATTCAATGTGATTAAACAACTCTATTGGGCACAAACGAAACAATTAAACTCCTTTCGATGGTATCAGTTATCTATCTCTCACACTCAACGAACCTATTTGACGTAAACTGTGTCTGAAAAAGTGTCTAAGATAGTCGCCGGTAATGCTGTTTGAGCTCGCTCTTCCACTCGACTGACTTCAGCTTTCTAATCCGCCGTCGCGTCGTACCTTGCCGTCGACGATTTAATTCATAAACATCAGTATCCTTTATGTTCAGAAGCGTGTACTTGACGATTGGTGCAATTAAGTAAATAATTTAACTACCAAGTTGTTTATCGATTTTGAAATGTATGAGGGACAGTCCGGTCGATTTGAATGCACTCCTGCCACGTCAGCCAGTAGGAGGATTTGGGTCATTTTTCAAATGAAAATTTCACGAGGGACTTGTGAGTTTCGTTTAGTTTTTCTCAGTTTAGGCTGATGACTTTAGTTTTGTAAAAGTTTCCGCATTTTAATGTTTTTTTGTTGAACAAGTGCAATTTCTGAATTTTTAATAATAATTGAAAAAACTTTTAATAGAATTGGAATAAGTTAATCATATTTAAATACTTTTTTACCTTTGATTGATGAAATATATAATTGATTACGATTAGAATGTAATAAATCTTAGTTACAGTTAAATCGCCAAACTAAATTTGTTTTTTTGGTAAGTAAATACTTTTTTTTTTAAATTGTTAGTAATCTATAAATTTTTCAAATATTTTTTTCTGAAAATTGATAGGAAAATTATTGGAAAGCTCTTTCTTATTTACAACGTTAAGCTGTTTGAAATTAATTCCCAGTCTATCTCAAATCTATTCTAATAGACAATATCTTCGAATCCCGTTCTCAGAGCTATGGAATACATTTTCTTAATACGTTAGATTAAAAACGTGCTTGTGCATTTCTAAGTAATATTCGCGTGGGAAGATAGACAAATACATATTTCATTTGTGTTAATAATAGGGATCATAAATGCTATTAACTACTGTAATTTATTCTGCAATTGAATTAAATGATAAAGATTAAGATTTCTTATAAACTATGTCAGTTATGATATCAATCATGAAAGTTGCAAGAAAGTCCTTGACAAATATTGAAGATTAAGAACATTTTTTTATTATTAAATGTTGACTTTAATTTAAAATTCCATCGATTTCTAGGAAATTCACTTCTGCATAGGTTTCTAGAATTATTTAAATTTACGCCAAAGATTATCGAATCAACTAAACTGTTATTTGATATTTATATTGAATGATTCTTTGACCCTTTTATAGAAAACACGAATTAACCATAAATTTTCTGAACTTAAAACAACTTGATGGAAAATCTTTGATCTCACAACAACAGTAAAACTGTTTGATTACTTGAATTATGTTTCGTTGGATAATAAGAAAGCAATAAAGTAATAAAAAGAAATAACAAAAATCAATACTCGTACTAATGTCAGTAATTAAGGACATAAAACGAGACAGAAAGCTAAACAAATAAATCATTAAATATATTGATGAGCTGTGTCTAAGTAATCAGCGGCAACTAAGAATATCCTTTTGCATTATTAACACAAAAAAAAGCAATTAAAAACTTATAAAATATATGTAAACAAGGTTGTTTACATCAAATTATTAAGATGGTCATTCTTTAACCGTTATTTATAATAAACAAATGAGAACTGAATTGTTTACAGTAAGCACGCAACACTAAATCAGCACGCAAATTATTTCAGTCAACAGGTTCAACAAATGAAATCCGAAACGGTGAAAGAAAAATATCCTTCGCTCATATTCGACCAAACAATTTCGACATTAACATCATTAATCAAACAATTCAGCTCAAGGACGAAACAATTAATTATGTCGCTTACACACTTCAAATCCACAATTAATCATCACACGACAACTAATGAGTTACCGAACTCCTTTATCCACTTTATTATTTCCTCACTTTACGTCCTTTTGAATGGTTGGGATTCCGGTAGTTGGTACTTACTTTACACTGAGCGCGATTTTGTGCTGCAAAACAGCAGCTGTTTCCATACAATTACCCAGCTTTTCGCAGAAAAAAATCCTTGCACGTTGATCAGTTTTACAAAAGAACAAACATTGAGCTAGCTGCAACACAAAGTAACTACATAGATGGCGTTTTCTTGACCTTCTACTTTTAGGTAATTTCCCTAAATGTGTCGATATACAAAACTATTTGGAATTTACCTTATGTCAATAATCCATAAAGTTGTGGTGTATGAACGAAACTAAACAGGAGCAAGAATGCTATTTGTCGTGAAGGTCTGATGTGCGCGTGGAATCATTGCAGGTGAGATGGCGTGACAGTGCACGTCCAGTCGACTCCTTTTCAGTGGCAGTTGGGCAAGAACAAATAGAATTTATTGGTAATTTTAGGGACCTTTGTTTTATTTTTATTTCATACTGGAAAGTGTGCATTTTTTCTTTTTCCAATTTGATTGTAAAAACAAATTTATTTGCACCAAATTCAAGATTAGGATTTGCCTTAACAGTACACGTTATGTAAGATGACACATTTACATGTAGCTCTAACGTCACTCTGAGCTATTTTACTAGAGAAATAGCTACTTTCACATCTCAAATACGTCAGAGTGCCGTCAGAGCTACATATAAATGAGTCACCTTACATGCCGTGTACTACTTATGGGGCTTTAGTTGATGTCAAATTTTTCAGAAAATGGGCTGCATTGTTTTACAACGGTGGTTCCAATTGGCTGGCTATCTTTACAGCTTATGCTTTTTGAAACAAGCATTTAACGAGCAATTCCCAGTCTATAACGCTTTTCTTCCACCTTCTAGAATCTAGATTATCGTTTTCTTTTCGGAATTTGGCACACCAAACATATACAAAGACGTGAAACTTTGAATCGTACTCAACAAAGCAATAGTCATTGTTGAGTGTACTTTTCCCCCTTGTTGGGACTTTTGGGCATTTCGCTGGAATAAGTTATTGTTATCGCGTTCTGTTGTAAGTTTTCCATTCTTTTAAGTTTTTAAATAAAACGCGAAATTTATATTTGTTTCCTATCAAATTAAAAACTTTTTTTCACATAAAATTTTATAGAAAAATATTTACTCATTTCCATTGAAAAATTGGCGATTTATTTGTTTTTATTGATTTCAATAATTACTCAATTCGATGTTGTTGTGTGGTAAATAACAGCTGTTAAACGAATTGGCGGTCAATAAAAACGGCCGCCGATACAATCATGCCATTTGCAGACATTTACCATGATTTATTGCAACTTACTGATGGCGCAGCATGAAAGAAGATTCGTATTCTGACAAAGGGTTCCCATTGTCGCTTCTTTTATTTCCTCTTCAATGCTTGCTAAAAGGCTGTCATGACATTTATTCGATATTTATGAAATATCCTTTGACTACGAGTACCATTCGAATCGACTTCTTTATATTACATCCTTCAATTCTTTTCTTTGCTTCGGAGTGTATTCTGTGAGTGTCTAAAAGCGTCCGTTTGAAATATGTTGTAAAAGTCATAAAAATGTGGTAAACTCAATTTTAGATAAATTACTGAGTTCATAACTTTTATTGGTGGTAAAGCGTTTCCTTGCATGTAACTAATCCGTTAATCGATTTTGTCCTGCTAAATGCGCGGCATTGCGTCCAAAACAAACTATTGGTGTCAGGTTTGGCGTTAGTATACAGTTGCTATACCAACCGACAATCAATTGAAACTCTACCAAAACAAATATTGTTTTTTTTTTACTGTTTTTTTTTGGAAAACAAAGGCAAGAGTTTCGTGCATTTGTGGTGGGTTTTTTGGAGCAAATCGGGCGTAAACTTTTGTTTTGGGCTATCGATCATACTTGCCCATGTTTGTTTGGCTACATGCAAATTTACCAAAAGCTATTTCGCTGAAATTCTATCGATAGTATTTAAATCACAAACATTTATTCAGAGTGTTTACATTAATCAAATCAAGCGTGTACTAACTTCCATATTTCTCCCTATTTTTACAAATTTCACAAGGATTTTATAAATGGAGTTCCAAAAACTTTTTTTTTATATAAAAGCTTTAAATAATTTCTAGCTGAAATCTAAAGTTTTTTTTTTAAATATTGAACTTTGATTACATAAAAGAACGAAAGTAGGTCCTTTTTTGCAGAATTAAAACTTGCTTTCAGATGCTAGGATAAACCGTTTATTTAAGTTGAGTCTAATAAGTAGTTGGCAATATGGTCTTTTCCAGAACTGTCCTGATTTGGCATACCATCAAACAAGATATAAATGCGGTAATTACATCATGGATTTATCTTCTTTTTTCATGGAAGCAGAGAAGAATTACTAACGAGAAAACTTTTTAGGCGGAAATTCAGTAATCGATTTTGAGTTTAAGTCAAATTTTTAACTTCCATTTAGTTAATAAATTCGGCATTTATCGGCAATTGTTTTTTTTCTTTGAAACATTACAATTTATTCATAGTTTTACTCTTACTTCAAAAAGTCAAACCTATATGTGAATCAATATTTAAAGAACCATTTGCATTTTTATTTGATTTAAAGTTAAGTACTGATGCGTTTTGTGGTTTTCGCATGAGGCGACTGCATTCAAACAAATTCAAAATACCAATCGATTCAATTTAAAAAAAAAATCGCGTATTTTTTGCGAATTAACTTCTATTATTCAATTTCCTAGAACCAGCCGATCTGTGGCTCCGGCGGTTTTGTTTTTAATGCTTTTTCAATATTCCATAACAAATATGAATTTTTATTTGGTTTTAATCCTTTTGTGATATATAAACAATGAAAAATAAAACAATCATTTTCATCATGAGAGTATATTTGTTTATATTTTTATCAACATTCAAGAATACAAGAACATTTGGCAGTTAAATTCCAGTAAAATGTTATAAGGATGAATCCTCAACAGGTATACAAATCTTGCAGCATTCTTTATCTCTTAGTCAAAGAGCTCTTAGTTTTAGATGGATGTTGTTGCACAGATTAGCCATCTTATTTGTTTCTATAACTCTCATAAATCTTTTTCTTGGCAGTTCATATAGTTTACATTTTAAACGGTAAAGCAGTTCTAGAAACTTTTGCATTGTGCATACATAAATACGTTCAAGCCATGCGGAATTTCTGCGCATTTCAGGTAACTATGTAAAAATTTAGGCAAACAGGTAAATGGGCTAAGTAAGGGTACTCGTAATGTAAATTGCTCATTTGTTTAAGGCATTCATGTGAATGTACTACTGCATAAAACATTTCTTTTATTACTTTTTGGGACGAGAAGGAAGTTTATCATTGGCATACGGCAGTAAAGACAGAGGATAATTTTTTACCCAAAGGAAGATGAATTTTTTCTAAAATTGGATAAGGAACAGTTGCTTTTTTTGTTTTTGTGAAAGGAAAATCTATAGATTTGTTCACGATTCAATTCAATTTTCCAAATCAATTCATGTGTAATGAGAAGAACCTGTCAGTTTGAAGACACTTTCTATATCTAAGAATTTACATTTTTTATCAAAAGAATGTGGTTGAAAATGTAGGATCAAATTTAACTTAGACTAATAGAGAATTAAGAGTAAAATATTTTTTTTATCAACAAGGATATGTAAAAACGAGTCGTTTTCTTAGTAATTGATCTTTTTTATTATCAACAGTAATTTTCATAGGTCTATAAGACGTTTACAAATTACAAAACTAATTAGTCTATAAAGTATTCCCAGTAACAGTTAGTCAAATCAAAATCCTAAAACTCATTGAAGTGAATACAAATTCTGTGATTTTGATTCAAGCATTTAAATCTTTGTCGCCTAAAACTATAAAGTTGCACTGATTAGTGTTTCTCGTCGACCTTCGTCTCAGAAAACGTCTTCTGCAATTGGTCGTACTTTTTGATGGCTGCCTGCACAAACTCAGCTGCCCGCTTGATGCGATCTGGCGTGATTTCAGTGCCAATCGTCTGTCCGATTTCCTTGGCGGTCTGTTTGATTCTCAAGAATGGAAGTGCAGCGAACGAAATGGTGCAGAACGGTGTGAATGTGCACAATATTGTGGTCAAAGTTCCGCCAGCCAAAAGAACGCCCAAAGATGTGGCCAAGAAGGTCCCAAAGCGAGCCACCAGCGAGATCATTGTGCGTGGAATTGGCAAATAATCCTTGAGCAGAGAAATCGCTGTGCCGAAGAGCGGCTGTTGTGGTGGTGGAATGTGAGGCACCAAGTATCCTTCATAGCCAGTTTGGATGGCCAAGCCAGGTGGGAAACCTCCGGGCACAAAACCACCATTGGCTGGATTCTGCGAGTATTGACCGGCGTATTGACTGACGTACTGTTGGACGGCGTCTTGTGGGACAAAACTGGCGTACAAGTTGGGATCATACACTGGATTCTCCATGGACTGCAAGGAATTTAAGTTTTTAGCACAAACACTTGAGAGGAAAACTGTTTTTTATGAATTACCTGAGACGTTGAGTACGGCTGTAGATCTTTCACATCTTCTCCTTGATACTGAACTTGTTGCTGCTGTTGCTGCTGCAGATATCCGTTGTTCTGATTTTGGTTGTTGGTGGGTACCATTGGTTGAAACTGGTTGACATTTTGATCGTTTAAAGATGATTGCTGGCCATCTGCACTCACTGCCACTATCACTAATGCAATTAATGCTAAATAATTCATTTTATTTATTTTTAATCTGTTAGCACAACTGTCACAACACTTTGTCGATGCTTCCCTGCTGAATTCTCAATTTGGAGTGTGTCTGGTCCTAATGAGTACCTGGGCATTTATATATGGCTATATGGTAGGTTCCCCCTTCCCCTGACAAGTGCAGTTTGTTGTGCAATTTCCAAGTAACATAGGTACAAGTGCAGCAGGCAAACATTCCACAAATTCTGTGATTACTGATTAGTGAACAGGTAGCAAATTCAATGCCAAATACTTTAGCTGCATAATTTCTCCAGAACTGTGTACACGAAAAGTGAATTAGTAGGTTTCGTCGAAAAGTTCATAAGACAAAGTGCCGACTTCATTTGTTGAAATTAATAAATGCTGGGCAGGATAACGAGGAAAGGATCCATAAAACAAAAGATTACTTTACAATGGGGACAATGGAAAACATGTTCAGGGACGTGAAAAGAGGCACGTAGAGAAAAGTGGGGCTTAAAAAAACGCGACGCGACGATAAGGAATCCTCTGGAACCTGACCATGCAATCTGATACCTTTTTAGGTGATGGATTGGTAATCTTTTTGTTATAGAGAATTTTTAAATGAAAAATTATGAACTTTTCGACAGTTTCATCTTCAAATAGTTTGCGTTTATATTAACCGAACTAAGAAATCTTATTTGATTTTTTTTTTGTCCAATTTGTTAAAGAAACTTTGATATTGCTTATCAAATGCTGAAATCAATCCAGATTTTAAGTGGCTTAAATTCTGTAACTATTTATTAAATTTCAATAATCGCCTTTCTTATTCTTAGTACGCTCACTGTAAATGTTTCTTTAATGTTTACCCGCATTCGTGCTAAAGAGAAATGATAATTAAGCTAATTGTTATTTGTTTGGAATAATGGAACAAAAGAAAGTGTCAGGTGGATAGAGTTTCTAAGAACCAGCTAATGGCTTTATGCGATTTTGCATTGCTGATGTTCTTAGAGCCTCAAGCTAAAGTATCAAATATTTTGTCGTTTTTATCATTAATTAATAATTGTGTAAGAGCAAACTAACTTATCTATAGTGATTTTAGCATCTGGGGATTCTTACAAATTATTAATGGAACAAAAAAAAAATTGTCTATTTTCTATGTTAAATCAAAACGTCTCAAAAGAGACAATCTGAATTTTCAAATTCCCTGACGAAGGTCTTTTTGATTTGATTCAATGTGAATAAAAAGGATGGTCAATTTATTTGCGGACACTCCTTTGCATAGCAAACTAAATCTAAAAAAGGTAGCAACATTTCAACATCCTTGTGATTCTTGACAAACGATCAACATGATTAAATATAAAAAATGTATTCCAGCTGCTAGTGTTTCATAATATAAACTAATAACAACCATCCTTTCTTATCCAATTAAGAGGAAACACAACTCCTTAAATATTGAATCTCCAAGGAGATGATATCGTGACATATTTTTTCGTAGTAGACGAACAATGCAAGTTACACGATAAAAACGCATGCAAACACGAGTCGAACGCCATCAATCGTCCTTCTTGCCAACATATTGCCTCAATTAAGCCTACATCCTTACGGCATTGTTATGTTATTACATATGTACAAACATGAGCATCATCATTATTTCACATAATCGCACAACATACACGCCGAACCTACACGCCGTTCGATGACCGTATAACATACATTCGTTTTCTCTTCCCGATTCGCCGATATCAAATATGCTGAAAGGGAAGCCGATGCCACGCCGATCTTCGGCACACGTCTGCACGTAAAGTGGACGCGACACTTTCCCCTGTCGCCCACATCCCCACATGGCACCAACGCCGAGCTGCCTGCATCCCTTCAGATGTGTTTATATGCTGCTATTCGTACTTTATGCAAGGAGCTGACATGCCGGATTATTTGCGCGGTTAGTCCTGTCGGCACGTGGTACGTGAGCGGTTGATAAATAATTGCAAATTGCGTGGGTGAAATTGTTGGATGGCTTGTGAGTGTTTTTGATAGATTTTTGATTAAATTTAAATCAGTTTCTTTCAATAAAAATATTGTAAGACAAATAAAAAATGTGAGGTGAAGATGTTTGAAAATAAAATAAAATTAGATAATTTAAACGGTAAAATTTCTGTTTCTACATTTTATTTGGTAAATTTTTGTGAATTTAATTTTTTTTCTGGTGGATTAATTAAAAATAATTTTTCCATTACTTTCTTACGCAAAAATCAATATTGAAAAACCTTTTAGTTAACTAATTATAATTAAATAAGCTTCGTTCCTTTCAATATTCAGATAAAAAATATTGATTTTGGCGTTTCATTGTTGAACAAAATTTGTGTAATTAAAGTGTCGCCGCAAATTTAGCTCACCCAGATCCTTCGGGTCGTCCGTATCCCAGCGCAAAGTGAACAAGGATAATAATTTTAGTGTAAAAAATCGAGAAAAAAAAGTTATCGCCCCTCGGCGCGACATTATTTTATTGCCATCTAATTTATATTACGTTGGTAGCAAAGATAATACTCACCGAATTCGTGGAAATCACATATAGGATGCGAGGCATTGTCAAGTGACCTGATTTCCATCTAATCTATTTATAACAACACGAACAAAGGTTACACGGTTCACACATAAGCCGATAAGTCTATCTGAGCCTTGAGGCGAAATGGAAATTGTATACGCCTCCAGATTCGTTTCTTGCGCCGCTCGTGGCAATTTTTTCGATCCCGCCTTCAAGAGCAACTTTTATCTATTTAAGCAGAGAAAACTCATGCAATTATGAGTTGAATGCCTTTTCCAGTATTTTCTTTGCATCTATATCGTATTTATGAATGAGATTATTCAGTTGCTTCTTTTCTGTCGCCATTTCGCAGGAAAACGATTTCAAAACTCAATGAGGCGTTTTAAAGTGGCAGAATTGTTGGCTGTGGTGGCGCTAACCTTAGTGGCGGCGGTGGAAACGATGACTCCTGGCGCCTTGACACGTGAGAATCGCATTCATTATACTTAACGATCCACTAAAATGATACGTGTCCACATGTCATTATAATGTAATTAATCATCTACAGCCTGCCAATGCGTCTATTTGAGCGGAACTAAAGGATATAATTGGGGGACGTTTCGGGTGTCCTCGCATGATATGCGATTAAACAATTCGGAATGTGTCCTCATTTTCATAACAGGAACTTCGCAGGAAATTGTTGAGCTACGATTCGAGGACTTGCAGTTAAGAAAAAAGTAAGTAAATGTTTTAATAAATATTGTTTTTTGACGAAAATATAATTAAATTTTAAATTAACCAAATCCGGACGAAACAACCAATAAAACCATTGAATTAAAATGGCAAAGTACGTAAAATAATACTTTAAACCATAAAATCGAAACATTAATAAAAATTAACAATTAAATTTAATAAAACCGTTTCATTTGAATTTAAATTGCATAAAACATAATCCATTTTCCCCAACATTTCTACGGTAGCCAACAACCAGTCCAACTGTCGAATAAATGTCTCGCAAACAAATACAATAAATCCCCATTACATTGTTGAAATGCACATAATATTTCAGCAAGTCATTGTTGACTTCATGCAGCGCATAATTTATGTTGCACATGATTGTCGTCGCCCCCACAGGTCGTTGTTCACTTGAAACGCGAACAACCTACACGTACCCTCGCGTACATTAGTAAATTAATGCACATATGTAGGTCAAGTGCAGTGCAACTGAAAAGCCGGGAAACTGTGATGTGTGCAAATTAAATGCACATACCAATTGATATCGATCGCCTTAATGAGGGTTCGCAGGAGATTCGCGATAGCACGTGAACTCTGGAGCTCCTTCTTCCGACCGCTTTGCTCCTTGCGCACTTATTGTTCTAATGTAAGTTTCCTTTTCCTCGCCGGATCTTGAGTAAATTCATTTACCTATTTACTTGAACTTCCTATACGTACTTTATTTCATTAAATCATAATTAACAAGATTTATAATGAATAGTGAAAAATATAAGGCAATTAAATATGGTAATTAAAACTCGCATTTTCTTTTCGGCTTGCAACATTTTCCCTTCTAATATGTATTGCAGTTAATTAGGACGTGGAGAATGTGAGTGTAGCGATAACATCGTTATTAATGTTGTACGGATCGGAAAATGTTGGTATCTTGATTTTGATGGCTACCAAAATAGAAAATATTTTAATATATTTTAATTAGGCGTTTCGTTATTCACGTGCACCTATCGGAAGGAGCGGAAGAAGATGGGAATTTATTGCGCCGCTTTGGCCAGTGAGGCGAGACAATTTTCTTTAATGTTCAGCATAAGCAGTATACATATGTTGCAAATGTTGGCCGGCTATTTTTTATGTGGTCAAACTCATTGACAATTACGTGATACCCGAAATTGATTACTTTTTCATGACTCTTGGAATTGCGGTTAAACGAATTTTTATGAGATATTCGTGATGACTACCGCCAAAAATATTAATTCCGTTTTAATTTAATAACTGTCAGAATGGCAAGGACCTGGTGAAAATAATGTTTTTTTTTGCACAGTTGCCGTTTCTCATAACTTTTCAAATGAAATTTCCGGAACTGTGACAAATTTTGGCATCATTTATCAATAAAGTATTTTTTGTTGGCGTTTAATGGTTAAAATATAGGAAGAAATTTAATGCAGAAATATTAACCATCCTAAATGTTTGTTCAAGTGTTAAAATATGTTTTAATTCACAAAAAAAGTTTCTTGTATCTTAAAAAAAATTGAAAAAGTTTAAAAAACGACGCAACTAACTGCAAAAAACATTTCACATCCTAAATGTTTTGCAAGTATCAAAAATAGTT